>BQNB010170858.1:0-13631 GCA_026074375.1 Tanacetum coccineum | reverse complement strand
CCCTCTTTTGTATAAATCCATATCCAAACGCCCCTAATCGCTTTCTACATCAATCAAACGCAGCCTAGCTGCCATGATTAAACCAAACTCACCTAGTGGTTGTCGCACAGCCAACCAAACAAACCCTTGGCTGCTGTCGACAGCCAACCAAACCCAACACACCTCGTAGCAAACCAAACCCGACAGCTCAACCCCTCGGCTGTCCCGGTTGTCCCCGCAGCCAACCCGACACCCCGGCTGTTTCAACAGCCAACCCAAACATCCCTCGTCCCCCCCGGCTGTTTGGCAGCCTACCAAACGCACCCTAAATGGGTCATTAAACCTAAAACCAAGCACACCCTTCGGTGGTTGTTTTACACACGAACCAAACCCAACAACCCCTCCCCCCGGCTGTCCCGCAGCTAACACGCATCCTACGTGGTGGTGGTGACTGCCAACGCACCCCCGTGGTAGTGGCACTCAACCGAACACACCCCCATGGTGTTTTTATTACATCTACACGCAAACCAAACACACCCTTGTCGGGGTGTTTTAATAAAACCAACCGCACCCGTGCGCGGTTTATGACATCTAAACGCACCCCTTGCAGTGATAAACCGCGAAACCAAACACACCCTACTTGCGGTGGTTCATCACCGAAACAACACCCCTTTTGGGTGGCTGTCACCGAAAACAAACACCCCTTTGTTGTTATCACAAACCCAACGCCCCCTTTCTTGTTGTTACAAACCACCCGCACCCTTGTGGTGATGTAAACCCGACGCACCCTTTTCAGGTGATGTCAAAATGATGGTGGTGGTGTTATGGTGATGATGATGATACCGTAGTGGTGGTGGTCACGGGCTGAGACAGCCGGAGGGGGAGAGGAGACCGCGAGTGGGGGAGAGTGGTATGGGGGATCGGATAGATCGAGTGGTGAGTAACCTTTTTGGTCTTCGCCGGAAAAGATTTTTCCGGCGGTGGTTGGTGGTGGTCGCGGGCGTCGGAGGGTGGCCGGATAATTGAGGGAGAGAGAGGAGGGAGATGAGTGTTTGTGTGTGTTAAAAGATGGAATGAAATGAAAAAAAAGATATAAACTTTTATATATATATTAAAACTTTTAAAAATAAGTGACAAGTTTTAATAGTGAAGGGTGTGATAAGTTTAATATAGTTGAGGGTTCATTTTGTAAATTTTTAATATAGTTTTTATAACTATCGGTTCGGGACTCGTTTGGACGACTTAACGGATGATTCGAGTCGCGAAACTCGCGCCATTGTTTTTCAAATCATTTTTCCGATAAAAATGAGTATTTATTTGATAATATTTCAGAAATATTTTATAACATTAAATAAAATATCTGTTATTCGTTTTGTGAACCGGTTACGTCTCGTCCGCAATAGAATGGATTTAAGCTCGAGCATTTGCGTTATCACAACGCTTTTCATTAAAATGATGAATAATATATTTAATATTTTTATTAAATAAATACTGATAATTAAATAACAAAACAAATTTAATTATTTTTGTGTGTCCGCATTGTATGTTGTTCGTTAAATGTTTGTGGTGCTGTTTTAGTCCTTTTCGGCTCGTTTCCAGGTCTCGGGCAAAACTGAAAAGTTGTCAGGAATGTCGTTTTACATCAAATTGCTTTAGAGACCGAGTCGTGAATACGTGATTTAGATGATCGTTCTTATAAGTCAAGCCAGACCCGAAAAGTCAAGGGATATAATCGTCATTCAAAATTCGAAAATTCTCGGATGTTACAGGCAAAGATTTATACATCCCCTATAGGCGGCGATTTATACACCGGTCCATAGGCGGCGATTTATACACTTGACCATAGGCGACGATTTATACACATGTCTATAGGCGGCGATTTATACACATTTTTCTCAGGCGGTGATTTATACAGTTTTTTTAAGGGGGCGATTTATACATGTCTTTTTAGGGGAGCGATTTATACATGACTATTAAAGTTGATTTTTTTCTAAATGTTTTCACTAGATAACTAATCTTAGGTTAAATCTTCTTTATTTCATATATGAGTTGCATTATTGACTATGTTTGACCAATTGATAGTTTGTTGATCTTTAAGTTGACTTTCTGATTAATGTCTATCGTCTTATACTTTTTCTGAATGCCTGATAAAATGTGTTAAATCTATCCTGTTAATGTCTGTAAATTGCGTCTCTAAGTTTATCCTTATGAATCAGAATAGGTCAATCAATGATATATAAATTTAGTTGTATATGAACTATATTGGACTATTCTTAGCAGAAACATGAATCTAGTTGTCGCTCAACAAGTTGCTCTCGACAATGCTTTGGTTGCTCCAGAGAAAAGACTAAAGATTGAAAAATGTAAGGCAAGAATTGAGTTTATCAAGCCACAAAGAGAAGCCACATATCAAGTCACTTTGGATGTTATCCCACATTCCTGATCACTGCTGAAGTACCTGAAGTATACATGCATCAATTCTAGAACACCATTAAGAAGATCAAAGATACAGATGCATACCGATTCAAGATGGATAAGAAAAAGTGCCATATTAACACTAAAGTTTTTCGTGAAATTCTCCAGATTTTTCTGATTCTCCCTAACCAAGATTTTGTTGAACCACCATCTGAAGATGAAATGGTTCCATTTATCCAGGAACTTGGTTACTCTAGCAAGTGTGATATGCTATCTGCGATCCATACTGATCAAATGCACCTGCCTTGGAGAACATTTGTTGCTATCATAAATAGGTGCATCTCTAGGAAGAAAACAGGACTTGATAGGCTCAGATAATCAAGAGCTCAAATCTTATGGGGTATGTACAACAAGAAGAATGTTAACTTTGTTGCTTTACTATGGGAAGACTTTATGTTTCAAGCTGACAACAGAGATATAAGTCCAGCACGTAAAGAACACATGCCCTACCCAAGATTCACTAAAGTCATCATCAATCATTTCATATCTAAAGATAAAACCATCTCTATGAGGAACACGATAAATATTCATAATGTTCGTGATGATACTCTGTTGGGTACTTTGAAATTTATCTCCAAAACTAAAGACTATCAGAAGTATGGAGCTCTGATTCCTGATGAGATGATCAATCAAGACATTAAAGATTCTAAAGCTTACAAGACTTATCTTGACTTTGCTACTAGAAAAGCCACTCCCAAGAAAGCAAGGATGTTTAAGAAATTTGCTTCACCCTCAAAGAAACTGTATCTTGTCTTAGAAGAAGAACCTACAGTAAAGCCTAAACATGCTAAGAAACCTGCCAAGAAGTCTACTACTGTGCAAACAACAAGTGTGGTCATCAGACATACTCCTGGTATGTCTGTATCAAAGAAGAAAGCACCAACAAGGCTGATAGAGGCAAAGGCATGGATTTACTTTCTGAAGCTGCATTACTTGAAGCTGCTCAGCTCAAGAAAACTCTCAAGAAAAGCAAGCTGGAAACTCATAAGCTTCATGCAAGTGGCTCAAGTGATGGAGTTGGTTCCTAACCAAAGGTTCCTGATGAGTCTGAGGACAAGACAACTGGTACAGATGAAGGAACTAGTACTAAACCAGGGGTTCCTGATGTACCCAAATATCAATCTGAGAGTGAAAATGAATCTTGGGGAGACAATGATGATGATAGCAATGATGATGACAGTGATGATGACAGTAATGATGATGATGACGACGTTGACAGTGATGCTGATGGAGACAATGAAGCAAGTGCTAGTGAAAAGACTGATTTTGATGAAGATGTGAGTCCTAATCTCAATCAGAACGAAGATGAAGAAAAAGAATATGAAGAAGAGTATGTACGTACTCCTGATAGCTATAGATTCACTGATGATGATGATGAAGAGTATGAGGAATTGTATAAGGATGTGAACGTGAGGTTAAAAGATGCAGAGCATAAAGAAGAAGGGAAAGGAGATGCAAAGATGACTGATGTTGGTCGTGATGATGGCACTCAAAAGATCACATATGAACAAATCAAGGATGATGAACATGTAATACTTACAGCTGTTCATAACACACAGAATATTAAAGTTCTATTGCAAAGTTCTTATGTTTCATCCGACTTTGCCAGTCAATTTCTTAACTTGGATAACGTTCCACCAACTGACATTGAAGTCATTTCCATGATGAATGTCAAGGTCCGTCATGAAGAACCAATTACTCAGACTCCATCTCTTCTCAACATACCTGTAACGGTAATCCCGGAAACTTCAAGTGCAGTTGTACCAACCATTCCTCTAAAAATTCCACCAATTGTAACACCCCCAAAAATGTGTCGCATCGGAAATATGTCCGGGAGTGTTACTTCATAATACAACAGCACAAGATACAAGAGAACGACCTCTAAATGTGTCGTTTGAAAAGTAATCTCGTTGATTTTCTTGAAATTGATATAACATTTGTCCCATAATTGCATCACAATGAAAATCTTGAAAGCAATACAACGAGATTTGATCATTTGTATGTAAGTAGAAATCCATGAATGAAATCTTGTCAATTTAGACTCCAATGCACATCAAGTAAGCCAAGCATCTAATTCACCTGAGAAAAACATGCTTAAAAGTGTCAACATAAAGTTGGTGAGTTCATAGATTTTTGTATATGTAAATGTTGAAATCAAAAGATTTATAAAGTATGCATGACCATTTCAATCCTTATAATAGTCGCCAAAAATGTAAGTGTAAATGTAGAACCGAAAGAGTATAGTGTCTACTGCTTCACCACAGTATAATGAAAAGTGTTTAGTAATCAGTAATGTTCAACAAAGTAGTGTGGACCACAAGATTTCCAAAATGTATGTGACTACTATAACAGATACAGTATCACATAAAATGTATCTACTGTTGCGCTAAGCTCATGACACCGAAGCTAATTTAATGAGCAATAATATCAAAGTGTATTCTGCCCTACCGGTGTCTGACCAAGACACCCAATGAGATTTGACATGGTATATATCCGTTTATCGGGAGCCCCGTGGGTAGTGAGCGCTACTCACCCGGATAGGGATAATTAGTCCCAATAGATCTATTTATAACATTCACGCTTACAATCCGTAATTAACAGTTCATCGGGCAAGAGAGTGGTCTAATCGATACTTAGGCAGCACGTAAACAAAAGATAATAACCGAAAACACTTGTGTCCAATGAAGAAATAACCATTGTATTCATAAACAACTTTAAATACTTAAATCCATAAGTAGAAAGAGTGTGATATCAATTGAGTAACTGGGTTTGTAAATGAGTATAAGTATGAGTATGTAAACCAATATGTAAACAAGTTGTAATGAGCATGTATTCTCCCTTGAGATTGATAAAGTAATTGTAAAACAAGTGAAAGAGGGGCTATAAACTCACCTTGATGTTGTAGAACAATTGACAGATAGGCATCTAATATGCACAACACAAACAGAATACGAAACGGCTCGATCAAGAAGTTGCAACTAATCTTATCGGATAATACCTACTAACTTAGAATGATGAATGTGATTTAGATCTCAAGTTGTAATAGTTTGGTGGTTGGTTAAATAAATAAATCGAAAAGCCAATGCCAAGTATGTAATATATTCCGTATACATTACGTATGAAAATAAACACTTACATAATTCATATGTTGAACTATATAATGAAGATAAACATTTAAATGAATAAATCGAAGTGATAATAAAGAATGTGATAAAATAATTAGACCAAATAATTCGACACGTTTTAGGAAAACACCACTTAAATAAATAAATAAAAGTTCTTATATAAAAGAAAACGTACGTTTTAAAGTTACGAATTAAGTAAACGATGTTTGTAAATTTTTTACAAAAGTTATGATTTTATCTTCTAATTGTAAGTTATAAAATATAAATAATATTTGATAATTTAGTATTTCGTTTTATTTACGTGTTGTAACCAAAATAGTTGTCTCGTTTAGAAAAGTATAACTTTCGTTCGTTGTCGATTTATTGTATAATTGTAAATAATATATCTTTAAGTATAACTTAATCTGATTTATCGGTTTCCAAAAACAATAGAAGTTGTAGCGAGAAATACTAAGTATAAAATTTTATAAAAATTTCGGCATGACCTATTCGTTTATAAGACATTTCCATTTTTTTTACCAAAACTCAACGTTTTTCCACTTTCAAAACAATCCGTGTTGCAAATACGCGTATGCTTTAATATATATCTCATATTAAACGAAATCAACTAAATATTACCAAACACACTTGTTGTGTCGCAAAACAGTGAACCAAACACCCCTTTTTGGGGCCGTTATCCAGCAAAACAAACACCCCTAATGGGTTGTTGTGCCCACTGCCAAACACCCCTAAAACTGCTATTAAACTCGTATCTAAACACCCCCGTTTGGCTGTTTATACACCAAAACCAAATGCCCCAATAGGCTGCTAAACGCAAATCCAAACACACCTTAAAAGTTATAAAACATAAACATAAAATAATAACAACCAATATATTTATTTAACCAATAACCACCATTTTAATTCGGTTTTTATTTACTAATTCAAGCAATATTTTTGTTAATTGATTTCACCAAAATCAAGCCACAAGTCCTAAGTGCACCCGCACTCTAAACCATAACAAAACCCGAATATATTCGATCTTGGAGAGATGATGACGACACGACGGCTGGTTGGGGAGGACAGCCACTCATGGAAGTGGTGGTCGCGGCTACTGTGGCGGAAGCAGCCTTGGCGGTGGTGCACGGTGACTGTGATGGTGGTGATTTTGGCGAGGTGGAGCGGCGACGAGGTGGTGGTGTTCGTATGATGATGGCGGCGGTGGTAAGGAGATGGTGATGGAGAGGAGATGGATGGCATGGTGGTGATGACGTGAGGGTGGGGAAGATAGTGCGAAGGTGGTGGGTGGTTGTGGCGTGGGGTTGATGAAGGTGGCGGTGATTGGCCGGAATCCGGCCGGAATCTGGCCGGAACGAGGGAGAGGCGCCGAAAAATATTAGAGAGGGAGAAGTATGTGTTTTGGCTATGTTATAAAATGATGAAACCCTAATTAGGGTTGAGTATATATACCCAAAAGTTGTAAAACAAAGTGGCAAGGTTTATAATACTTGAGGGGTGATGGTGTAAATATTACCACAAGGACTTAAAGCGTAACTTTTGTTAATTAATGGTTCGGGGCTCGCTTAGGATAGTTAACAATTTATTCAAAACACGAAAATTATGTCGTTGCGTTCAAAATGATTTTTCCATAAAAAGTGAGTATTTACACGACTAGTATTTTATAAATGTTTTTATAAAATATATTTAAAACGTTTATTATTTATTTGGGTATCACGGGTAAGCGTTGCCCGTAAAAATAAAATTTTAATTTGAACCTTTGCTTTTTTAAACAAACGTTTTTTAATAATTCGGGACTCGTTTGGGCGAGTTAACGGATGATTCAACACACGAAACTTGCGCCATTGTTTTCTAAATAATTTTTCCTACTTAATGAGTATTTACTTGACTATTATTTCCAAAAATATTTTATAAAGTTTATTTAAATTGTTTTGTTAATTATTAGGTACCACTGTTAAACTTTGACCAAAAATTAAACTTTAACTTGAGCATTTGCATTTTGAAACAAACGTTTTTAAATAAAATAATAAATAATTTATTAATTATTTTTATTTAATAAAATGTGATAATTAAATATAATTTAATTATTGTCGGGTCGGTACGCGTCAAATGACATTTTTAAATTTGTGCAGGCTAACTTCCCGGTTTTGAGCCAAATTTAAATGTAACAAATAAAAATCAAAATAGTGATCGGAAATGTTTAAAATTATGATCGGAAATTTACGGGGTGTGACATCCTTTCCCCGTTAAGAGAGCACATCCCGAGACATGGATGAAGTATATTTCTAGGATGGGTAGATTGGAGGAAAAGTGTTTGCTAATCACTTTTCGAATAGAGTCTTTACGATTTGAATTGTACCTTCCTCAATCCGGGATGTAGCTTTGGTGGTCAACCTCACGGTCCATGATTTGTTGGTTTCTTGGCACGATAAAGCTCGTCGTCGAATTGAATTTCATTTCGCGGAATGGTAAGTGTTTTTTTGGGAAGATAGTTCTTTGGTTTGGGCACGCGACAAGAAAATACTATGTATTCGGCTTAGTTTCTTGAAAATTCGAGTCGATAAACGACGGTTCAATCTTTTGCAAGAATCTTGAAAGGTCCAAAATATATCTAAGGTTTAACTTTCGCGTTTGCTAAAGCGTATCACTTATTTCCAAGATCGATATTTTCAATCGTATCCTTACATTCCATTCAAAATACTATAGGTTTGCGTCTAATGTCGGCATAACTCTTGTGATGATCACGATTTATCCAAATCATGTCGTAATTACTTGTTGTCTTTCATAACCTTGTGATGAAATCTATGGCTATATATTTTCTCATATCCAATAGGGTATTTCTGGTTGTCCTTGAAAACCAGAAGACTTATGTTAATCCTCTCTCATTCTTAACATGTCAAACACTTGTTGACATAGGTGGTGATGATTGCTTTTATGTCGGGCCATTGGTGTAACTGCTTAAGATTATGTTATATCTTATCCGTCCTGGGGTGGATGTAATAGTTAGGTTTGTGTGATTCCCGCTTGCTTAATTTTCTTAAGTCTCTATGGCGTGGCAACCAACTCCTGCTCCTAATGCAGAGAATCCTATCAAGACGATTTTTAACTCTTTGTCTATTCCATGAAGGTTTACATCATTAACGTCCTCTTTCCTAAGGCTACATTTCATGCCATGCATGTGGTGTTCCCAAATTCTGAGAGTAGACACTACTGCTCCTAATTCTATCCATTATGCGAGGTGCTATAATAAACTCCTAAGTTTTCCGATCCTTCAGGTAATGCTAAAATCGGTGCACTTTACGGTCTCCACATTATCGATTGAAAGGTTTCCTCTTTACTTCTCTCCTTTATCATTTCTATTTTTATATTGAATTATCAGAACTTCGTCTCCATAAGGAATACGTATTGTCTTCTCATCCAGGCGATCATTGTATGGTTATCCATCAACCAATCCATACAGATATTGACGTCAAAACTACCGAGTCCTATGGGTATTAAGGCAATGTTTAAAGGGGTTTCAAAAGGTTTAAGGTGTAATCTCATAGCATGGTATCGACTCCTACTAGCTTTAATAGCGAGTTTAATAGAGTACTTAGTATCTAGGTTGGATGGAATGATGTTATTCAGGATTCTAAGAAAAGCAATGTATATGATATTTCCATAGCTAGGTCTCGGGTACTTGAAATGATTAAATCTTTAGTCTCAACTTCACGACTATCAGAAATTTGATGGTGTAGGAATCTCTCTATATGTTTCTTGTTTCTAATCCAATTAAAAGGGTAAGTCCATTTTGTTCTAAAATCTTGTAATCTGTAATTACCGTGACTACGATGGCATAAATTTGGTCTTTCAGCTAAGTGTATAGTGTCTACATATGATAAGGTCGAGAAAATCTACTTAGTTACGGCACTTATACATACGAATACGCGTGACAGAGACATCTCATGAATACACACGCAAAATATCGATATGACACGAAGATGATTAAAATCTCATCAAAAATTTAGATAAGAGAAAAGAATATAGGAATGGAAAGTGAAAATAACTTGGCAAACATCTTTAAGGTGACTACTTTTAACATAGCATGGTACTCTCCAAATTATGCATAGGTGATCAGGCTATGTATAATTTAGGTACTAACGATACAATGCTCATTTCGTCAAAATAGTGTTATGTAAAAAAAATCATATGGTATAAACAATATAGTTCATAAGGTAGCAAAACAGTTTGCAAAACGAAAACAAGGTAATTCGTATGTTGACAAAAGATATTATGCAAGATGGCGAAAAATATTTGACTAGAAATTTGGCTATACTAATAATAATAATATAATGAAACGAAGCCGAAATAAGACTTCTGGATCATGGTCGGCTCGCATACCGATGTGACAGTCGTTTAAAGGGTGGAGGTAATAATAATAATAATAATTGTGGGCTAATAAAAGTTTACTGTCTCTGGTCGGTTCGCTGCCGATATGGCAGTCTTCAAAAGAAGGCCCATAGTAAGAATAATAAATCCGAGACTGGTAAAAGTTTGTTGCATCTGGTAGGTTCGCTCCTGATGTTGCAGCCTTCAAAAAGGTCGAGGATCTCCTGGTCGAAATAAGACTCCTGGGGACCATGGTCGGCTCGCATACCAATGTGGCAGTTGTTTAAAGGACTAGGAGGTTTAATAATGTTGCAATAATAATAATAATAATAATAATAAAGCCAAATTTTGACTCCGGGGTTATTTAAATAAAGCCTCCGTCTCTTGACTCGTAGTTGAGTTGTTTTGGATGAAATAAAAAGGATAACCCTAAATCGTGCGAAATTAGAACCTTAATGTGGACCTTATTCTCACCATATCGTCTCTTTAGGAAAGGATTTCAAACTAATTATGGTCTAAACCGGGTTTACTTTATATAAATAAGGACTTAATTTATTTGTCGCCAATAATAAGAATAAAACCCTTAAAGGATTTAGGAATAAGGGAGCGAAAAGTAGCTATGCGTACACAATTAGCATTTATGAGTAGTGTTAGCATCTTAACTTGTATTTAACAATGATTTCGTTTTTAAGCTTGGTTTGGGGCAGGTGAAAAATCAAGGACGATGAATTTATCCTTTTAGTGTTTCTTGTTCCGCGATTCTATAGTTTCATATAAAAAACAAAAAAAATGAATGATAATAATAAATGTATGCATATATATTAAAATGGTAAAACGGGGGCTTTTCAAAACTAGTGATTTCTTAAATACCCTTAGATGAACACTTAGCTACTTTTTGAGGTAATTAGTCTAAGGGGGTTGAAATTTTTGGTTTTCTAAGTGTGTATTTATGACATTGCGTGAGGACACGGCAATAGCTTAGTATGGGGGATTTTTTATATGTGTTTAATCACATATCATTTTCCCTTATTAAAATGAGCTTAAATGACCAAAAATACCTAAAAAATACATTGTATTTGTCTGTATTGTGAATTGTATTGTGCAGGTAACGGATATATTAAAAAGGACAAAAACGAAGCCAAAACGGACAAAACCAAGCACGAGATTGGAAGAGTGCAAGAAATCGAAGCCGAAGGCGTATACATCTTTAAATGGGCTAACCCGTACCCATTTAATGGGCCGGGTCAGCCCATTAAGATTTATACTATACAAAACCTTAGCCTTATAATATATAAGTCCAAATCCCTTTATCCAAATCCAAACTGGCCCATGTGATAAAAAGCCCAAGCCCCATACCTGGTCCAAGTCAAATTAATATAACACCGGGTCAATGTTACTATTTACCTTCTTCCCTCCCTCCCATTTTTCACTGAAACATGTATGAGGTAAATCACCATTCACCCACACTCTCCAATGCTTCTAGAAGTCCACGTTGGTACCCTCTGACATCATTCCCATCCACGTTGGCGATCCTAAGCTCCCCTATTGGTGGATTTAACATGGCAGCAATCCAAGGGTGTAAATTGATGGATTAGAAGTTTGTTAGAGATCAAGGGTCAAGATGGAAGCATATGGGACGATCCTCAAGCCTAGAACCTTCTCTTCATTGCTATAAATAGGGCTGCATTCACACGGAGAAAATCATCTAGCTTAGTGTAGTTTTTAGTAGCTTATTAGTTTAGCTTTAGCTTATTTGTCAGCTTAGTAATGTATTTTTCCTTTCTAAAGCATTGTAATCTCTTTTCATTTAATAAAATTTCAGTTTGATTTAAATTGTGCTTCAAATTGTTACTTTATTTTTATGCAAATTCGTAAATTGTGTTTGGATTTCACCTAATAAGCTCATTAAGCTATCTATTACTAATTAAGCTAGTTCTTATTCAGTTTTGCTTTCTAAAAGCTAAACTGAATAAGATTTTTACCTTAAAACACTCAAAAAGTCATAATAAGCTTTTGGATGATAAGCCAAAAAGGGATGGGCTTATTGGACTTTACCAGCTTGTTTTCAACAAGCTGGAGCTTGTAGATGAGCTCTTAGAGCATTTATGTCCTTGTTTAAGAAAAGGACAAGGTATGTTCATTTAACCTTTTCTTAGCTTAATTTTCTATCATTGCTTATTTATTTGCTTATTTTGTGCTTATTGGTGTTTGAGTATGCTTAATATGTTGCATTTTAGCTTATTATGTCTTAAGTTTCTAGTTTAAATCACTAGAGTTAGCATTATCTTAGTTTTAGGTAAAACTGCTTAGTATTTAGTCTATTTAGCTTATTAGTATAGCTTTCTATCTAGGGCTTATTCTCTTTAGGTATTTGCTTATTTGTCATTTACAATCATTGTGCTTAATCTGTTTTCAATAATCAAGGCTTAATTGGATCTGTTTTAGCTTATAAAGAGAATTTTAGATTTTAAAGGGGTGTTTGGGTTAAGAAGTTTTAACAAGGTAAAATAACTTTGCAAGTTGTTTTAGTCATCAAAATGAATTTCATAAGCTCAAATTAGTCCTAAATGTTAGTTTTCATAAGCTATAAGTAAGTATAGTTAAGTATTGTAGTTTGTGTTATCATATGTTTAAGTATGCATGTTTAAGTGTGCTCAAAGAGCTTATTTGTTAATTTTCTTAAAAGATTGCTTAAGTTGTAGTTTGTTGTGTCCAAACTAGTATCTTACGCATCTGTTTTGAGTATCAAAACTGTGAAAAACCTTTGAGTGTGCTTAGGTTTAAAACAGTCAGGTAGTGGTAGTATTTGGTTTGAGCTTAAAAGTCTTGAATTTCATAGTCATTTGTGGTTTAATTCTAGTTTAACTTAGATTGGTTTTTGTTTAATTTAGCTTATTATAATCTGTTTTGAGTTTTTAGTTAGACAAAATCCTTTTTAAGTCTTAATTTTTAGTCTGCAAGTTAACCTTTAACATCAAAAATCTAAAAACAAGTAGTGTAGTCTATCACTTTCAATTTATCTTTTCTAGCTTATTTCTTAAACTAATTAGCTTAATTTTGGTTTTTAAATATTATTTGGGTATAATACTTAATCTGTTTTTAGTTTGTAGCTTAATCCGAATTTTGATAAGTGTAAAATACATATATACGTTAAATACCAAAAATGACCCTAAATGACCACAAATACACTAAAAATAGCAAAAATATACTTGTTTTTGTGTTTTGTGTGTGCAGGTACGGATATATCAAAAATCACAAGAAAACCGTCAAAAACGGGCAAACACGGACACGAGAAACGGAAGAGCACAAAAGAAGCCAGAGATGCAAAGCCAAGAGCTGGAAGCAAAGTCAAGAAGTCAACCTTGGTCAACTTTCAGTCAAACCTTGGTCAATAAAAGTCAAAACAACAAATCAAAAAACCCAAATGTTACCCAAATAGTCCCTCAAGTTTCAAAAATCACATAAATGGTCCCTAAACCTAAATGGGTCATACCCGGATCTAAAAGCCCAAAACCCTAAACCCATTTCCCTTTTATAAAAATCCAAGGACCTAAATGTGCCATTTCCAAAGTTGTTTTACCACTACACCTTTAATAAATCAACCACAGGGACTAAAGTTGCAATATCCCCATAATTCAAAGTTTTTTTTACCCGTTTCAGTTATAAAAAGGCGCCAAGGCTTGGTTA
>BQNB010170857.1:0-13631 GCA_026074375.1 Tanacetum coccineum | reverse complement strand
TATACATACATATATATACATACATATATATACATACATATATATACATACATATATATATATATATATATATATATACTATATCTAAAACACGCGGGTGTTTGAAATATTGAAACGCGAATAATTGTAACATATATTGATTAAGGGATGTGAGTCCCAAACTGAATAGATCTCTGCAGCCTATTAAGGATGATAGCCAAGATGTATAAATACAATTGACTATACAGAAACACTGATTATGAATACTATGTGTTAATGCGGAATCTTAACACAAGTACTAAGAAAAACAATATAGAACTGAATAATAACTTCTATTAATCTGCTTTGAATGAATACAGATTACTAACTAATGAGATATGATTTTGCTATGAGATATCTTGAGGTCGTGTTACTAACTATGCCAAGAGGGATCCTTTTATAGACTAAGGATAAACCCTAACAGGCTTACAAATCGCATACATATCTTTTCCTAAAATATCTCATACATATCTCTTAAACGGTACTAACTATTTTCTACTAACAGTACTAACTATTTGAGCAGTACTTACATTTTGTACTGTCGGTACTAACTATAACTATCAGTACTAACTATTTGTACTGTCGGTACTAACTTAGGAAAACATAAATCCTAACACCACATACCTGGAAAGTAAATTCAAAAATATTTTTGTATGTGAAAACCTCGCATTTTTGTCATTTATATTTTAGAAATTAGAAGATCATGAAGTTGGGGTAAATGCCAAATTTGGAATTTACGTATTGTTTTAAACATAAAAATGTAAGTATAGACTTTCATAAAATAGGTTATAAGGAGTGAAACTAAAAATATGTTTAAGTACATATTAGGTCAGATTGGTTAACATATTTTAGGTAATCGCCGCTTTGAAAAACCTTTAGTGCAATGCCATACTATTTACGGAAACATATCTTATAAATACTTGTTTATATTTACGTATTGAATACTATTTCGTTATTCTAAGTTACACCGTATATTTTAGGTGGTACTTAGGATTTCTTGTTTGTTCCGACGTCCATATCCTTTCTGCGTTTCATTGTTTATGGTGAGTTCGTAGCCTCGCCTTTACTTACTTAATTGTTTTCTAAAATCCCGCGAGGGAGATACATGCTAGTTTAATAAATTAAACACAAGTAATTTACAGTATGCTTGACCCGATTATATGCATCATTAACATTGAGTACCTCTTTCCTGAAAAGTCCTTAATTTCATGAACTGTTAATTACATACATGGTAAACGCTAGTACTAAGAATGGATCCATTGGGTTTAACAAACCCTGTCCGGGTGAGTAGCGCTCACTTGAGTTCATGTCAAACGGACACATAGTATTGAGAATTAAGGTAGATGGCGGTTTTATCTTTGATGGGCAAATTTATATTATATTGGTTAATGTTCGGTGTCATGAGCTCAATGCATTAATACTTTTACATGACTTGTATGTGTTGCAATGTCACTCGATGAACAATACGTGTGTTCTACATTATTACTTACAAACTCTATGAATTCGCTCAACTTTATTGTTGACTTTTTATCATGTTTTATCTCAGGTTCATAAGGTACATGCTTGCTTGATCACAAGGAGTCGCACGAAGTCTTTTGAAGCTGGTTTATGTGTTCCATTCTACTAAAAACTTTTATAAAACTTTTGTTATGTATTTAAATGATTATGGGACCTATATTTTATAAATCTGATTTCCTTTTATGTTTAGAAAATGGAACACCACTTTTCAAAACGTCTCACTTATAGTCGTTTTCTATATCTTGTGCTTTGTGTCTATGAAATAGCACCCCATGTTTTATTCCGTTGCGTTTCAAAATGGGGGTGTTAAATTGATGAAGATGAGAAAACTGAATCAGAAAATGATGAATACGTGGATGATGGTGCGAATAAGGAGATGAAAGAAGGACAGAATGCTGAAACTGGTAAAGATGATGAAGAAATGACTGATGTATAAAAGGCAGATGTTGAAAAGACAGAAGAAGAAAAGGGTGATAATGAGCAAGTTGGAAATGAAATGACTAAAGTTGATCAAGCCAAAGACACTACTGCTCAAGATAAACAGGCAACTGCTATTGCCTTTGTGACACAGAAAGAGCAGCCTGAAATTCAACCAACAAACTCTAGTCTATCTGTATCATCTAGTTTTGATAATCAATTCCTTAACCTATCTTTTGATACTTTTCTAGTTAGTACTACTAAAGAATCTGCAGTTACAGAGATCAACTCGCTATTGGATATTTAAATCTAATAAGAAGTTCCTCATATTTAGTCTCCTACTATGCTTAATGTACTTGTATCAGTGATTCCCGAATAAACAATCCTTAAACCAACTCCCATTATCACTATAATCACATCCATGCTACAACATACAACACCTATCCCTACACCTCCAATCATAAGTGAAACTCCTCTTGTTATAACCGTTCATAATCCACTTCTAGCTGTCATCCAAAGACTTTCTGACCTTGAAAACAAATTTGAAGCTTGAACCAAGTTTGATCATTCTAAGGCAATTGAAGCATCTGTACAATCTAATGTAATCAACAAGGTCAAGAATCAGTTACCCAAAGTTGTCAAAGACCTTGTTGAATCAAGAATGGAAAGCATGGTTCAAAATGTGCTCCAAAAGGATCCTATCAATCTCGAGCAGCATCAATCACAAAAAGATGCATCAGAGATTCGTAAAATCAAGCACGAGCATGCATCCAAGCAAAAATAGCCAAAGCACTCAACGGCAATATTTGATAAAACAGCAGCAATTGAATACAAACAGAAGGACATCATGTTTAAGATGATGATGGCATCCATGTCATACGAAAAACATTCGGCTCATAATGAATTGTATGATGCTCTCATATAATCATTATTTGTGGATGAAGATGACATGGATAAACCTGCTACTGCTGGGGATCAATCTACTCAATTGAAGAGAAAGAATGATGATTAAGACGAAGATCCTTCTGCAGGACCAAACCAAGGAAAGAAGACCAAAAGGAGGAGAACCAAAGAATCTGAGTCATCAAAGAAATCATAAACGTCAAAAGAAACATCCAAAGGTAACACTTCACCCAAGACATCAAGAACTGATAAAATTGTGAATGCCGAAGAAACAGTTGCAGAACCTACTGAAGAGTGATAATGGATGCTGAGGAAAACATTATTAATGATGATGTGGTTAATAATGTTGATCAACCGTAAGATGATGCAGTACCAAAGACAGACAGTATGGCCACTCCCATTGTCTTCTCCAAGTTTGCAATGAATCGTCTCAATCTACATAAGATCACTAAAGCAGATTTGGTTGGACTAGTCTACAAGCTTCTGAAGGGAACCTGTCAAAGTAGCATTGAACTCGAATACAACATGGAAGAATGCTATAAGGCTCTATCTGATCGACTTGATTGGACAAACCCTGAAGGTGACATATGTCCTTATGACTTGAGCAAACCTCTACCTTTGAAAGTCACCTAGGTCATCTACCTGTTCCTGCAGAACACTACTTCAACAACAATTTTAATTATCTGAATTTAGAAAACATGGAAAAGAAGTATACCACGTCAATTACATAGACCAAGGCTGTTAGGTATGAGTTGGTAGGAAATGAAGACATGATCCAGAATCAATGAAGTGTAGTCAAAGTAGGTTACAACAAAGATGCTTGATTCGTCGTAAACGACTAGTTGAGTAATGTAATATAGTAATCACGTCGGATAAAAATTACTTTATGAAAAGTAATAGTTTATCCTCCAGATGTCGTGTCCAAACGAGAGATGAATTTGAAATTTACGAAAATGTTTCAAATATAATGCTTGAATATCTTTTAATTTTTGGTTTTTGATTAAAACTAAATATCAAATAATACTAAACTAGATTAAACTAATTAACAAGTAAGCAAATCAATTAAATAAAAAGAACTAGATAAAAAGATATGCTTGCAAAGTGACGTGGAAAGTTCCTCAAGTGTGAATTAAGGTTTTACTTAACGAATTAACTTCCTTAGAAAAAATAATTATCTCACAACGTTGGTTTATTTTGACAAAAATCTGTTAAAAAGATATTAATTACTAGATGTTTCGTTTGACTATTTTTCTAGATTTTACCGTTTAAAACATTCAAACTACAAATCTAAATAATCAAAGATTATTAATTAACAAACCTTTTTACAATCCACACTTAATTTCTAATCCACAAATCACAATAAACTACTCACTAATCATAACAATTAAGCTAGCAACAATCATAATATCAAACATAAACATTATAAGCTAAATAATTTTAAACTACTAGTATTAAAAAGGAAAAGAGGAAATAACCGAATGATGAACCGAAATGATATAAAACCACCCGATCTTACAAACTTAATAAACAAATAAGTTATCACTTTAAAGCTTTAACTAATTAGTTAGTAAAGGTATGAACTTTATTCATTATTAGTAGATAGTCTTTTATTAATAAAGCTTAAAACTTTATATAAGAAATAAGCTTAAAAGACCCTTAAGCTCCATGCCAAAGAGGTAGAATGAGTTTTCATCAACAATAAGACAAGTAAAAGGTTAAGACAAATAAGCTATAAGCTAAAAACTTTAATTTCAAAATATTAAGTATTTTGAAATAGAAAAGCTAAAGCTAGAAGATCTAAATGATTAAGCTATTTTAAAACTTTTTTTTATAAAAACTAGATCTATTTGAAATAAGCTAAAAAGAGTTGATTACAATAAGCTAGATAAGCTATAAAAGCTTTTACAATAATACCAAAATAAGCTACACTATTCTACTCCTACTCCTAAATCTACACTACACTACACTACAATTTTAAAAACTAAAACTAATCATGAGAATGAACTGCGAGCTCCATTAAATAGCAAAAGATGTATGAGGGCCAGCCTTTTAGTCCTTTCACTGAGTCCTCCAATTATAGCCAAGAAAACAAGGGTAGATGAGTCTTTTTAAATAGAAGATAGCTTCATTAATAAGACAATGATTGGCATGGCCTCCTCCTCGTAACCGCCTATATTGCTAACTAATTATTACTTTGGATCCATCGATTAGAAAACGCCACTTGGCTTTGTTCATGTGTAACACAAATGCATCTTCGTACCCGGTTTTAAATTGATAACGATTTAATAATAAAAAGGGTTGCCACGCGTTGGCTAATGTAGGCCAAAAATCATCATAGTGGGGGAACACGTGAGGGTTGGGAATTAATTCTTGTGGCACGTGATGTATACCAGGTTTGTCTTGATATCTAAATTCAGAGATGGCCTCATGCTTCCCTTTTTTCTTCTTTTCATTGCGTCAAGTAATATTGGGATTGAAAATAATTGGGCCCAGTTTTAAACTCTTTCTAATTCAGCTGGGCCGAGACTCATACTTCCAACTGGGTTGGACAAGTGTTTCACGTGGGCTGGTATTTATAACGGATAGTCTTCTTTGGGCTTTAATAATTATGGGTCAGTCCGACCCATATAAATGTTGTCGGGTTGGCTTAATAAAAGATGAAAGCACCGTTGGACTCGATTTTTTGTGTTTTTTCCAATGGCATGCTCGGGAAATATTAATGACTTCGTCTTGATCTTGAAAAACGCATAAACGTCTTCAAATCTTAACTGAAAGTCACTGTTTTTGCTTTATTTTCAATCCCTTGTACCTGCAAGACATAAAAACACAAACCAAACATATTTGTAATAATATTTATCATATTTCATGTTTTAGATCGTTTTAATGTGTTTTTCGGGGTAAAAATGATGTGTGTTAAAGCACACATCAAATTCCCCCACACTTAGCAATTGCTGGCCCCACACGCAATGTTTATAAAACACGCCCGGAAATAAATAATTTAACCCCCCTAACTTATGACCCCTCACAATCAAACAAGAAAAGAAAAGGTCAATTAAAAGGTTCAAAAATCATTTATTTCGAAAACGCCCCCGTTTTAACCACTTATTTAATAATAGATAAAAACTAAGATACAATTTTTATAAAATTTATTTAAAAAGACTTTAAGAATGGGAGTTCGTCATCCTTGAATTTTTACAATCCCCAAACTAAGCATAAAACGAAATCACAGTCAAATATAAGATTTGATGCTAACACTACTCATAAATGCTAATTGTGTACGCATTAGCCACTTTTCGCTCCCTTATTCCTAAATCCTATAAGGATTTTATTATTATTATTGGTGACAAATAAATTATGTCCTTATTATCATAAAGGTGCCCGGTTTAGATGATAATTAGTTTGAAATCCTTTCCTAAAGAGACGATATGGTGAGAATAAGGTCCACATTAAGGTTTTAATTTCGCAAGATTTAGGGGTTATCCTTTTTATTTCATCCGAAACAACTCAACCACGAGTCCAGAGACGGAGGCTTTATTTAGATAACCCCGAATTCAAATTTTGGCTTTATTATTATTATTAATGCAACAATATTAGCCTTCAGTCCTTTAAACAACTAACACATCGGGCGTCTTAACCGACAGAGCCAGTAGTCTTATTTCGACCTCAGCTACCTTTTTGAAGACTAACACATCGGGCGTCCAAACCGACAGAGCCAATAAACTTTTATCAGTCTCGGATTATTATTATTATTACTATGGGCCTTTTTTTAAAGATTGTCATATCGGGAGCGAACCGACCAGAGACAGTAAACTTTTATCAGCCCATAATTCTTATTATTATTATTATTACCTCCACCCTTTAAACGACTGCAACATCGGGCGTCCTAACCGACAAGAAGCAGTGGTCATATTTCAGCTTCAGCTTATTATATTATTATTATTATAGCCAAATTTCAAGTCCTGTGGTCTTTTAGCTTCTGAGACATCGGGCGTCCTAACCGACAAGACCCGGGAGCGTCCCACAACCAAAGTAACTTTATTTATTAAACAATTATATAACGTTTATTAAGCTGGTGGGAGCAAAAAGCCACAATTAACCTCTATGAGCTCTAAGGAGATCTAACTACTCCACGCTTAGCATCTAACTTATATCCAGCTCTATCATTTTTTGTTCTTTGCAAAATTTTAAAGTTAAGCAAACACTTAGTCTCGAAAGCTAAGAGGAAAGCTAGAGTTTAAAACTCGGTCAAGTCAAAAAATCTCCCTATTTCTAGCCTACGGCCTACTTATTTACTAACCATTTTTATCATTTCATTTTTTTTAATTTTTTTAAGCATAAAATAAAGCAATATTTTGGTTAAAACGGGCTTGCAAGGGCCACGGCAAGGCACAGGTATGATCATATTTCGGCAAAAATCCTCCCCATACTTAGAATGGAACATTGGCCTCAATGTTTAAAAAAATCGGGATTTGCCCTCACACTTAGGAACGAAAAAAGCAAATGCAAAAAATTCTAAGTGTGAAAGAGAAAATAAAATAAAATATAAATACCCGTAACATCTATGATTTCCGACATGGTATTTATTGCGTTCGGTCAGTTACGGTTCAAAAAAGAATATAGCAAGCGCTACTTGCCCGAACAAGGATGTTAATTCCTAAATAGATCTATTCATAATATTCGCGCTCACATAATGCAATTCAACAACTACATATATGCAATTGACAGTTCATGATGAAGGGCATAGTGGGTTATAGCTACTTAGACAAACTCGTAATATTTAAATTTTAATGTACTTGCATCCATTTTGTAAAAAATAATAATACATATTTACTAACGAAAAAATAATAATATAAATACTTGCAAATCTTGTCCCTAGTGTGTGCTAGAACGATATTTGAAATAATGATATTTGAAAACATTTTCTCATTTTAAAAATGATCAACTTTATCGGGTCAACGTGGTCAATTTATAAGTATATAATTTACGACTTCGGACCTTTAAGAAACTAGATCTTTCATACTCTAAAATGCTAGTTTATATCAGCCCTCGGTTTAGACTCTAAGTGTGTTAAATAATTAGACGAACGTTGACATTTACATAATGCAATTCAACAACTACATATATGCAATTGACAGTTCATGATGAAGGGCATAGTGGGTTATAGCTACTTAGGCAAACTCATAATATTTCAATTTAAATGTACTTGCATCCATTTTGTAAAATAAACATGATCTCATCCCCGAGATTTGATAAATGATTGAAAAGTAAAAGATAGGGACTATAAACTCACCTCAAGTAATGATAACAGAATAGCAAGATAATGGCACAAAAAACGATGCAAAAGACTTTATCCGCAACCTATGAATAAATAATACATATTCACTAACGGAAAAATAATAATATAAATACTTGCAAATCTTGTCCCTAGTGTGTGCTTGAACGATATTTGAAATAATGATATTTGAAAACATTTTCTTGTTTTAAAAATGATCAACTTTATCGGGTCAACGTGGTCAATTTATAAGTATATAATTTACGACTTCGGACCTTTAAGAAACTAGATCTTTCATACTCTAAAATGCTAGTTTAAATCAGCCCTCGGTTTAGACTCTAAGTATGTTAAATAATTAGACGAACGTTGACGTTCACTTTGTAAGATAAGCATATATACATTACTAAATTCTAACATGAAATGTCTTAGAGTTTTACAATTAGATTACGGGTTCGTTTATTAATGATATTGAAAAGTAAAAGTACATTTAGAATCTTAGCTGGGTAGTCTACAACTTTCGTCAAGTGAACTTGGTCTAAATTGGTCGTTTAATGTGTTAAAAATTGGGCTGATCATACGTGTTTCGCTAGGCAGCTTTTGCACTTAGAAAAATATGGGGTGTGGTTTATTTTTAGCATGCGCTGATTTGTGTGACCCAAGTTTGGAAATTTATTTGTGGCTTCATTACCTACTGTTAGAGTAAAATAAATACACATTTATACACTATGACCTACTGGCTATTGATATAATTTATGACATTCATGTATCAGGGTCGCTAACTAGTTCGAAAGTGGGTTGAAAAGTAGGGGTGTGCGTTGGAGAACTTGGCTGAGTGCACACAAGGTGTTCGACGGATTGTCGACACTTGTGGTAAACACTCAAAAGTAAGCTCAAATTTCGAGTAGGATATTAAGCGAAAAGGAATGATGCTTGTTCTAGCTTATAGTCGATCCTCCAGGCTTTGAGTAACGATAAGTGGTTCGACATTTCATATAGTACAAAGGCCACAATAATTCGAAGAAAAGTGATCGTTGGCTGTTTGCAAAAGAGGGCAAGATAACAGGTTCTACATGACAACTTTTAGATCTTATTACTTCTTAACTACTCAATGAAAATAAATGATTCCTGAGGCAAAACACAGGTCACATGTCCTACTTTTGAAAATAATTAAGTCATTTTATATACTTCACGTTTAAGGGGTTGAACAAGGTACCTAAAGTTAACTATACGCATAGGCTATGTTTTAGAACAATATGACGCAGCATGTGTAGTTTTGTTCCTAACCAATTCGTGAGCCCTAGCCACAACGTATGAGCATGCTAAACCTAATATTCTCACATCTATTTCCAAGTTTCATTAACCTCTTACAAGTTTCCGTGGGGCTTTTTACTTGTCTAATTTTCACACATCAGAAGGTGCACAAAACAAACAAATATTAGTTTTGTTTTTAGGAATTTTCGAGCACACGACTAACGGCATATAGATTTCATATTTAAGGATAAGTAATAAGAATAGATAGCTCACAAAGACACAAGAAAGAATGCGTGATAAGAAGCTTGAGGAGACTTTAGTTACATCTTGAACCCAACCAAAAACCCTAGCTTCAAAGCCAAAGGAAACCCTAATTTTGCCCTAGCACCAACTCAACAATTCTTCTTGCTTGCTGGGACTTTGATCAAACAGAAAGCTCAAGAGTGTTGAATATGATTTAGGGTGTATGGAGAAGTAATGGCGTGAGGTTTATGTGTGTATGTATGTCAAACCGAAGCAAAGGTTAGAAGAATAAGGAGACCAAAGACACGGAGAGGGTATGATGATATTTGGAATTTGATTGTGTTCTCTATGTTTGCAAGAGAGCAAACTTCATATACTCACAATACTAGGCATGAACAGGATGTCCTCCTTGAGTCACGTTTTTGTGTTAAACCGAATAGGGTAAGGAATTTCTTGGGTTTATGTTGGTCCATGTACAGGGAATAAAAGGTGAAGACTGTGTGAAACGTGGATGCAAAACCAAGATATATTAGCAGCTAGATTATCACAAGCATGCGTGGGTTTTAGGGAAAAGGGGATTATGAGCTTTTACATGTTGGGTAAAGAGTTAAATTTTGGAGTAGATTATGTATCCCTTTTCAATTCTTTAGTGTATATAATTGATTTTGTGAAATTGAAGTGTATACACGATTTACTTTGCCTAGTTTGTAGGGATTTGCTATCTATTCCTTTGCATAATACGGTTTGAGGGCTTGGAATGAGGGAATACACGATTTTGTAAGCTAGATTGTAGGATTACATGGACTTTCATCTAAGTTTATTAAGTTTCATTAGGTTTAAGAGTTAAAACCTTGGTATAGTTTATTATTATTAGACTTTTATTTTTGATAGGTTAAAATGAATGTGATCATGAAATTTCCTCGACGAGGAATATAAAATAAATGATGAATACGACGGGTTCAAGTAAGGTCTTGATGGGCTTAGGTCAAAATTTTAGCTAAACAATGACGTTTGGTGTCTACACGATTTAACTAGAGCGGTTTAAATGGATATAATTACGCAAACCCAATAATGAAAAGGAAAAATAAATTAATTGAGATCGAAATATGACCTGAAAAACACGGGGTGTTATAAATGCCTCAATTTAACCTATATGGCTCTAAGAGATCCAACTACTCCACACTTAGCATTCTAAGTTTATTCAACTCTATTCTTTTTTTTGTTGCTTTACAATATTTTTAAAAGTTTTTCAAACGCTTAGTCTCGAAAGCTAAGGGAAGCTGAGTGCAACTCTCAGACCATGTCAAAATATCCCTAGTTTTACGGGCTACGTATTTATATTAATTTTTTTATTAATAAAATAAAACAATATATTGGTTAAAACAGGGTTGCGGGGGGACACAGATGGGCACATGTATGATCAATTTCGATAGAAATCCCCTCCCCCCCACGCTTAGAATAGAACATTGGCCTCAATGTTCAAAAATGTCAGGTTTTACCTCCACACTTAAGAACAAAAAAGGCAAATGCTTAATATATATATATATATATATATATATATATATATATGATCAGGATTAAGGATTTCCATAATATTACGAAGAAGATCGGAGACCGAGAGATTGGAGGATTGAAAACAAGCACGGAGGTCTTCACGATCTGAGGGAAATCTGCAAGCAAAAACGGGAATCCACAAAATACAACATGGAGAGAAGCACTCCCCCACACTTATTAATTATTATATTACTAAACTAATATATTATTACTACTAAGAAAGATAGAAAGAGAAAGAGAACACGGGTTGCCTCCCGAGAAGTGCTTATTTTTGTTCGAGTCTCTAGCTTGACTCTAGTGTTACTGATTCTCAATTTCAGGGTCAAATCCATCACTCAATGTGAGGTGAGGATGGTACTAACAATACATCACCTCCTTAGGTGAGTATGCAGCGGGATGGGGTAATGGCATATGATAAAAACTAAAAGAAGGGGTCTCCATCACCCTCGTCGTTCCCCCCGACTGTATCAGGGAGAAAAAAGGATCAAATCTTTCCACCTCCCTTAAGCTCAATTACTTAGAAGCGAGAGGTGGTGTGACTAGCAAGGAAGACTCATCAATAACTAGAGTCGACTCAGGGGGGGTCCAGACTACTAATGTCCTCAAACTCCTCATCAAAGAGTGGATTATCATAACATAAGGTATAATCATCATTAAAGTCGAAGAGAGGGTTTGAGAAAGTCACATCATAAGATCTAGGAACCGAATCAGAATTGCCTAAAGGTTCATCAAACACCCTTAGGACTGGGATAGGGTTATCGGCTGGTAACCGTTCTATCTATGTCCCTAATAGGATTGAAGTCAATTTTCCTATCCCCCATTGAGAGGGTGTCTAAATGCTCTCCTAAAAGTAAGCCGATATCTACTATAGTATCTCCCAAAACATCAGTACAAGGTAAAGGTGGAATAATAGGCATACTACACTCTAAATCAGTACTATCTAATGTCGACTCAGACTCTCTTGGGATCGGGACAAGATCATCAACACTAGACTTTATGAATTCGTCATTTTCCCTTTTGGGAATAGTGCTAAATATCCTTATCCCCCATTAAGAAGGTGTCTAAAGGCTCCATGGTAGCTAAAACAGGTGGGTTGGTGTGTATGCAAGTGGTGGAGGTGTCATGTGAGCAGTTTTATGATGGCACCTCCGTGAAATCATTACTCCCCGCAGGTTCTCCTATAATGGAATTGGTCTTTAGAGTTCTAAGAAGTTCCTCAAAAATACAATTATTTTCCCTTGCTAAAAGTATAAAATGTCTATGAGACTCTAAATCCTGAGGGGGAAACTGATCAATATGGTACTGTGGAGGTTGTTCAAAACAAGGAAAGTCATAATTGTTACCAGGATTAGGCTCATAGACAAGTTGGTTCTTGGTTTGACAATCAGAGCTATAATGGGGACCTCCACAGACCTCACAATAGTCAAACTGTTGTTGCTGATCCAGAGAATAGAATGGAGGCTGGTCATCACTAAAATTTTGATTGTAACAAGGACCTTGATCATAGACGGGTGCATTTCCTGCTTGGCAATCATAACTATAATGTGGACCTACACATATCTCACAATAGTCAAACTGATGTAGCAGACTAGGTGAATAATGGAGATTGGTCATAACCAAAATCTTGATTGTAACAGAGACCTTGATCAAAGACGGGTGTGTTAGGAATAAATCTTCATATGACTTAATACTGCCAATAGTACTAAAGGAGTTAGTACTGCCAGTACAAAGTTAGTACTGCCAGTATTAAGTTAGAACTGCCAATGTTACTTAATACTGCTAGTAGAAGGAGTTTGTACTGCTAAATGGTCAAAGCTGCTAAACTGAAGATAAGGATGCATGGAGAATATTTCAGAATGCTTATATTTGAATTGTAACTGAACCTTAATGATAGGCTGATATATTTGTAAAGGGCTCCTTGTATTTCTATAAAAGGAGATCCTAAGTTTTGTTTTATATATACTTTTTAGAGAAAAACACTTAGTGAGAAAATTTGTAATAGCTTCAAGGTTTGTAACCCCAGTACTTCAAGAGTACTCATATTATCTCAATAATATTGAAACAGTGTGTTTTGTGTTCATTGTTTGTTTAGTCATTACTGTTCTATTAATATATTACTCTAGAGTATCAAAGTGTAGATTCCGCATACACTTTGGTATACATACAAAGTCTCAATTTTTGTTATTTTAGATTCTTCCAAGGTAACAAACCCTTTACTACATAAAGAATCGATCAAGGCGTGGGATCAACAAGTGGTATCAGAGCCTGTGCTTTGAGAAACTTTGATCTAGGGAAAATGGAGTTAGAAAACTCATAGAACAATGCGTTCGCAAAGCTTCCCATGCTCAAACTAGGAGAGTATGTGATGTGGGAAATCAGAATCAAGCAGTACTTTCAGATCCAAGATTATGCATTATAGGAGGTAATAGAAAATGGAAATTCTTAGGTACCTATT
>BQNB010170856.1:0-13631 GCA_026074375.1 Tanacetum coccineum | reverse complement strand
TTTGAATGAATGGATCTATGTGACCAAAATATGTTCTTTTAGCGATTGTTTGTTTGCAACATTCCACTCCATCAAAAATAATGTCAACACTACTTTTAATTTTGAAAAGTTCTTTAGAGCTTTTACACTTTTGATCCCACGCAATGGATTCATCCATTCGTTTTTCTAACAAAGTTGTTTGTTTATTAATAGACTTTTTTGAATTTTCATTCTTGACAGGTGTATGACTCATTTTTGACCTTTCTGAAAAATATCTCTGTTCAGGCGACTATTCACGTTGTGGAACAAAAAAATCATAAAGATTATTCAAGTTTTTATAATCAAAAGGTTTGATTAAATCACTTACGTTTGTTCGACTTTCCTGGGCAAGACGATTTGTTTCGTCAGATTCAGGAGCTAACATTAAAGCAAGATTATCATTATAGCAACCTATATCATACAGACGAGGATTCTCTCTTTAGCTTTCTTGAGGAACTCATGTTTTACAAAACTCGTTTTACAATTGCGATTAAGCATATTCATTGTTTGAAATGATTGACCGGTTTTATAAACAATATCCTCCAAAACTTTTATTTTATTTTCCAAAGCAATGACTTTTTTAAGTTTCTTGTCTGCACGAGTTTTGTGAAACTTCTTCTAAGCCTCTTTTTCTTATGATATTATGGAGATGGTTTCTTGATGTGCAAAAAGCTCTTTTTTCATTTCTAAAATCGTTTGATTTAAATCATTTATCTTTCGAGTATGTTGATTAAGTGACTGGTATGTGCTTAATTACACATACCTTTTACCTATAAAAACAAGCTTATTTGACCAAAAACGAACATAAAATGCCAAATATATGCTTGTTTTGTTATTTGTGTTGTGTAGGTACCGGATATTCACTAAAGGACAAAAATGAAGCAAAAACCGACAAACAGAGCACGGGAACAAAAAGAGCATGAAAAAGTCAAAGTCAAAAGTCAACACCGGAAAGTCAAAGTTAAAGGCAAAGCCGAAACCAAAGAAATACTTAATGGACCAACCCGCACCCATTTAATGGGCCGGGTCAGCCCATTAGTGTTTATGTACAAGATTAAAAAGCCTAAAGTCTAAATCTAAAACCCTTTTAAATTATAACTGGCCCAATCATAAGGCCCAAAACCCTTAAACCATTAACACCCTTAACCCATTTACACCACACCTTACATCGTTAGTCCTTAAGGACTAACATTGTTAGTCCAAAAGGACTAACGATGCAACAACTTAACCATTAACTCTAACACCCGTTACCCTGTTCACCCAAATCAATTTTCCCACCATTGACACTATTCATGTGTCACTTTCACCTCGTCCACAGCTCCCATAGACAAACTTATCACTTTCCCCTTCAACCTCACCTCACAAAACACCAAATCCACCTTGGCAATCCCATGAATTTTTATTGGGTGATGATTTGAAGACAAAGATAAAGGGCTGTGATTATAAGACTTGGTGTACAAGATTTTTGGATGGCTATGATGATGCTTTGAGACTCCTCACAGAAGTAACACAACAAGCACATGTGCTTGCTTGAATTCGGCTATATATAGGAGCTTAATCTTCACATGGAGGACATGTAATTTAGGAGTAGTGTAAAACTTGTTTTTAAATTTTTTTACTTATTTGTCAATTAATTTTATTGTATGTTCAAGTTCAAGCATTGTAATCTTTTTAAACTTAATGAAATTTCAGTTTTAAGGTTTATACAAATCTGTCTTTTTAAGTTTTATGCAATCAAACTTATTGGTGTTTACTAGTTCGGTTTATAAGCTTTTATAAGCTTATACATCCTCTTGGACTCATTCAAGTTTTTAAAAAAAGGTTTTAGTAAGGGTACTATTACATTAACCAAGATTGGGGTTATTAGCTTTTTGAATGATAAGCTTAAAAAGGAAGAGCTTATTGGTATTTACTGGCTTATTTGGATAAGCCAGAGCTTGATGATAAGCTCATTGAGCATTGTTAGCCTTGTTTAGTGCAAAGGCAGTTGTAAGTTCCAGATTTCATTTTTCAGCTAAAATCTTGCATTTACTATTCCATTGCTTATCTCTTATTATTTACTGCTTATTATGGCTTATTTATGCTTATTGATAATGTTTATTGCTTATGTATGCTTGCTTAATGTTGTAATCTTCTTTGCTTAAGCTTTTCATTAAAACTGTCAATTTTAGTTTTTAAACTGCTTATTACTTTTTGCTTATTTTAAGTGCTTATTTTCCTTTGACAATTGCTTTTTTATATTTAAAATGTTTAAATCTTAATCTGTTTTCATTAAAATTAGCATTTTAGAATCTGTTTTAGCTTAATTTTGGTTTTTGGAAAATTAAAAGGGTGTTTGGTTTAATAGTCTTAACCAATAGTTAAGACTGCTATGGCTATTTATGGCTTTAAAATCAGTTTCAATTAGCCTTAAGATTAGTCCAAATAGTAGTGTTAACAAGTTTTAATCTGTTTTTAGTAAGTTTTATTTGTTTTCTACAAGTTTTCAAAAGATCTAAATGTAAAAGTGTTTTACTCAGCTTATTTGTGCTTTTTCATAAAAAGTCCTTCTGTGGTGTTGTTTTTGCATCAAAGTGAGTTCAAGTTACATATTACATTTGATAGTTTAAGTGTCATAGAGTAGGGATACCTTAAATCAATCTTAGTTTTCCAAAATACTATCTGCTTAGATAAGTTTTCTTTGTTGATTTTTAGCATAGTGTTTAAAAGGAGCTGTTTCAGCTTATTCTTGTTAGAGTCAGCTTTTATAAGCCAATTGAGTATACTTTAATCTTTTTCTTTTTAATCATTTAGTCTAGTCTTAAGTTTAAATTTGAGTATGCAAAAAAAAAACCAAAGAAAATCTAAAAAAAACAAGTAGCTAAACTGTCATTTTGTTCAGATATTTTTCTAGCTTAATTTTAGTCGAAAATCCTTATTTTCAATTCCTACATGTTCCTTGGGAGCTAGTCTTAATCTGTTTTGAGGTTTTAAGGTTGAGCTTATTGATTTAGCAGTTGAAAATTGAGCTTAAAACTGCCTTCATAGACTGTTTTGTTAACTTTTTTTAGCCAAAACTACTTATTTGATTTTTGTGCTTACTAGCTTATTTGATTTGATTATTTATAGTCTGATTTGCTTATTATGTTCTAGTTAAGGTCTGCGTTTTGCTTATTTGCTTTTCTTTTGCTTAATGAGTCCAATAAGCCAAAACAGTTTTAGCTTTTAAGTGCAAACTGTCTTATTGCCCATAAGTGCTTTTAGCTTATATTGTCAGCTTATTTGTGGTCCTTTTTGCTTATTTGAGTCTAGTATTAGGTACATTTAGATTATTTAGAAGTTGTCTTAGCTTATTGGGTTTTTTAGACTTGTTAAGTTAAGCTTAAAAGCTTAACAAGCTTTTAAGCATTTCTGTCATTTTTTGCTTATTCCTAGCTTATTATTAAGTGCACAATTTAATATTTAACCCCTTTTTATCCATTTTACTTCTTAGGCTTATTTTGCTTTTTAACTGCTTATCCCGTTTAGCTATTTTCCAGCTTTTAATTTTCATAGATTCTACATAGTTAAAAGTACTTTCTGTAATTTTTATAGTTTTTTATAAATTATTTTACTATTTTTAATATTTTATTTAGATTAAAACTGTTTTTAATTCATAATAAATAAAATAAAAGTCAAAAAAATATAATTCTTTTCTTTTTAAAATTTTCTTTTATCATTTAGGACTGTTAAAAATTAAATTTGTAGATTTTTAGGTTTTTAAAGAACAGGTTTAGGATCCCGTTATCGTTTTTCGTGTTTTAGCTTTAATTGCTTTAATTTTAGGGTTGCCTTTACTTGTTTTTGTATGTTATTTATAGAAATAGATTCCAAATCAAATATTGATCATTCAATCACGCGATCACGAACTTAACCATGATTTTCAATTCACGCCTCGTCGGGAAACGACCCAGGAAGGTTTTTTTTAGGGTTTTGCTTTGGATAAAAGTAATAATCTCTTAAAAGCCTCTTGGAATACACTTACTCTCTCTATTTAATTTATATTATCCTATTATATATTTATATTATATATATTTATATATACTAAAGGATTGTAATCAGAGAGGCATGAAGAGAAAGAATCCCCGAAGACCAAGAAATCGTCCTTGAAGACTTCCATTGTTTCCTCGATCATGTCGTGGAAAATGGCCATCATGCACCTTTGGAAAGTGCCCGGAGCATTACATAAACCAAAAGGCATACGTCGGTAGGCAAACGTCCCATAATAGCAAGTGAAGGTGGTCTTCTCTTGGTCTTGCTGGTCAATTGAAATTTGAAAATATCTGGAAAATCCATCTAGAAAACAATAATATTCGTTCCCTACTAAACGTTCTAGCATATAGTCCATGAAAGGTAACGGGAAATGGTCTTTACGAGTGGCATCATTAAATTTTCGGTAATCAATACAAACGCGCCATCCCGTAACTAACCTAGTAGGTATCAACTCATTATCTTCATTTTTAACTACGGTCATGCCACCCTTTTTGGGCACACAATGAACGGGGCTCACCCACGGGCTATCAGAGATAGGGTAAATCAATCCGGCATCAAGGAGTTTGATAACTCCCGTTTTGATAACCTCATGAATTTTCGGATTCACCCTTCTTTGATGTTGAACCGCCGGTTTGAAGTCGTCTTCCATTAAGATCTTATGAGTACAAAAACTAGGGTCGATACCCTTAATGTCGGAAATTTTCCATGCGATGGCCCATTTGTGTGACTTAAGATCCTTTAAAAGGGTGAGTTTTTCTTCATTTTTTAACTCTTTAGAAATTATGACGGGTAATTTATCGGTTTATTCTAAAAATGCATATTCTAAATGAGATGGTAAATCTTTAAGCTCGAGTTTCGGTGGTTCTTCAATTGAAGGCTTAGTCATAGTAACATCAACTTGCTTAAGGTCGTTATTCTTCATCGAAGGGAGATTCAGAGAAGGATCTTCATTCACCAATTTCTCAAGGTAAAGAATATCTCCCTCCGTGTCGTAGTAATCATCATCCAAATTAGAAAGTTCTTCCGGGGAACGTAGAAAAGTCTCAATATCTTCCAATATAAAATCTCCTGCTTCAAAAGGAGTAAACAAGGGAGAAGAAGAAGCGATGATAGGATCCGAAGGAGTGGGATTGCCACTTGTCGAACTATCCAAAAATCCGAGCACTTCTTGAGCATACTCCTCACAAGCAACGTCTATGACATTGACTTGATTAACCGTTTCATAATTACGGGAGTATCTTGAAGTTTGCCCGACTTTAAACGTAATGGCCTCATCATCGACTCGAAGAGTTAATTCTTCACCATAAACATCGATTAAAGCTCTTGCCGTCCTCAAGAAAGGTCTCCCGAGGATGAGGGGAACCCGAGGATCAACATCGTAATCAACTACAACGAAGTCGGCCAGAAAATAAAACTTTCCTACTTTCACAAAAACATCTTCGGCGACACCTTTCGGATGAGCGACCGATCGGTCTGCGAGTTCGAGTGTCATGCGGGTCGAAGTGAGTTCCGGGAGCGAAAGCTTCTTCCATACGGAAAGAGGCATTAGATTAATGCTAGCGCCAAGATCGGCCAAGGCTAAGCACTCATCTAGCTCCGGAAAATCACACGGGATTAGAAATTTACCGGGGTCTCCAAGTTTTTCAGGCAACTTTTTTAGGAGCACCGCCGAGCAATTTTCATTTAACGGAGTATTTGCTAATTCGAACAACTTTTCCTTATTACTTAGAAGACTCTTAAACGTAGAAGCAAACTTCGGCATATGAAGAAGAGCATCCGCGAAGCTAATATCGAAGTGTAATCTTTGAAAGATTTGAAGAAACTTCAACATTTGATTATTAGCTTTTTCACAGAGCTTTTGGTCGTTAAGTCTTGAAGGATAAGGTATCGACAGTTTAAGATTAGACTTTGGAGCAACTTCGGGCTCCGGAATTGGGTCTTGGATAACTGGAGGTTGGACGTGTGCGGTACTTTCTAAATTTGTAGTTTGCACCTTATCCTTTGTCGCCTCGGTTTCACGTTTTACTTCCTTCAGGAGAGGAGAAGGAGTAGGTGGAATCGTGGGTCCATCATAAGAAACCCACTTCGGGTGGTAATAGCTTTTAAATCACCTCTTGGGTTATCAACGATATTACTAGGAAGTGATCTCAAACCCGAGGGATTTTGATTTGCATAACTTTGGATTAATATTCATTATATGATAGTTTTGATTTTTCTATCTTATTGGTTCTTGCATCAATCGTAGATTTGAACTCATTTCGCAATTCTGTCTTCATGTTAGTCATTTGAGTTTGCATTGCTCTTAAAGTAGCTTCATTACTCTTTATGTAGTTTGTTAACTCATTTGAAGGTCCTACTTGATTTTGAAATTTTGGAGCTTGATAATTGTTGTTTCCTTGATTGAAATTTTGCCCTCTTCCTTGATTGTTCGGAGATTGATAATTCGGGGCTTGAAAATTCCCTTGAATTTGCATTTTGATTGTATTCAGTTTCATTATTTGCACATTCGATAGAATGATATAAAAAAATAATAGGGTTGATTGAAACCGGGTGGTCCGAGGTAATTATTCGAGCGATAGCTAAGTAGAGTTACGAGTCACTTTGTGGTTGTGTATTAAATTACCCACGTAATAGTAGTTACCCGTAGTAGCATAAGTGGCCTCTTGAGTGTAGCCATCGACGGCTGGGCACTCGGTGAAAGAATGGGGACCACCACAAGTCTCGCATTTTGTATCAACATATTTAATCATTTGTATTTGTCTCATCATCTCTACAAAATTCTTATTCATCATTTCCAATTGTCGAACAACTTCGGGACTCTCGGTAGTAGTAGTAGAAGAGATATTTCTAGATGTCTCATCTCGAGTTGCTGAAGTGTCCCAATGGTTATGGTGAGCGGTCATGTTCTCGATCAATTTGTAACATTCTTCTGGTGTCTTTTGCATAAAAGTTCCTCCTACTGCAGTATTGATGGTGTCCCGATGGCTTAATTTCAAACCATTATAAAACGTATCAATTTGTGTAACCAAAAGCATGTTATGGTTAGGACATTGATCAATGGACAATTTATAACCCTCCCATGCCCCGAATAATGATTCGTGCGGTTTTTGTTTAAATTTCGTGATCTAGTTCCTTAATTTAGTCACCATGGAAGGAGGAAAATATTTCGAGAGAAATTTCCTCATCATATCTTCGAAAGAGTGAATGGAATTCCTTGGAAGGCGATCATACCATGCGATAGCATGATGCGTCAAGGAATATAGGAAAAGAGATAAACGAAGGGCGTCATCGGAGACCCCATTTTGCTTCATATGTTGAGTAATTTCCAAGAATTTGTCAATATGTCTATTGGCATCGTCGTCTGGTAGTCCGTGAAATTGGCAAGTATTTTGAACTTGTTGTATCATGTAGAAACAAAGTCCAAAAATTTCGTTGCCCTTGAATTTGGAATCGCGGCAAAGTTTTCGCCACGTCCATCTATAGACGGTTGGCACAACTCCTCCATCGATCGGGGAGCTAGCCCGTTAGGTCTCACCACCGGAGGTGGACCATTATTATTAGGAGGAGGGGGTCCCGCAGGAGGCGGTCCCTGATTATTATGAGGAATGCTCATAACTTTTTCAAAGTCGAAAAGAGATGACGGTTTACCAAAATTCCTTCGTCGAATAAGACTCTCGGGGTCTCTAAGCGGAGAAAATAGATTAGAAGACGTAGAGCGAGTGCTCATGCACTAAAAACAAGATAAGAAAAATAAGATAAAACGAAAAAAAAATTGTAACCGATAATCAAACAAGTGTACGGTTGCTCTCTAGAAAACGCACAAAGTAGCGGAGGAGCGGGTAAGCGCGAAGCGTTTTAAAAACCTTCTCCTTTCGGGTCGAAGTTCGTTGGATCGACCCTCCTTAAACATCTCTTATAGTTTGTTAATCTAAAGGTGAGCCATTTTCACAAGTGACACAACGGTTATTTTTGAGTTTTTTAATTTTTTTGGGTATTTTATAAAACAAAATATTTTGGTATTTTTTTATGGTTTTATAAAAGAAAATTGAAAATTATAAACAATAACTTCACGGGGAAGGATCTTCAAGGCACTAACTTCAAATACTTCGCGAAAATCGTACACCTCTTCCCCGGCAGCGGCGCCAAAAATTTGATTTGATGATAATAGGATATATAATATATACCTAAAATACCAAATTAATTATAGTATAGAGAGTATCCCGTTTGATAAGAAAATTGCTTGAGGACAAATAATATTTTTTCTCCCGGATGTCGTATCCAGACAAGAGGTGAATTTGAAATTCACAAAAGTGTTTTGTTTGATGCTTGAATATCGAATATTTTTGTTTTTGATTTCTAATCCTAAAAATGCAAGAGAAACTAAATAAAAGGCACGCTAAACTAGAAATAACAGGAATTAAACATTTAAAGCTATTAAATTCGACGCTAAATTAAACGCGATTAAATACCTAAAACATCAAATTTATCCCTAAGACTTCAAATTTCAAATCTATAAAACCTAAATGAATTAAAATAATTTTTGAAAAAGAAATTATATTTTTTTGACTTTTATTTTATTTTTTATGAATTAAAAACTAATTTAATCTAAATTAAATGTTAAAAATAGTAAAATAATTATTAAAAATCAGAAAAATTAGAAACAATAACTTTAAAACCAATGTAGAATCTAAAAAATTTAAAAGTAGAAAAATGGCTAAAGTAATAAGCAGAAAATAAGCTAAGAAGCACGAATAAGCAAAATTGAGAAAATGACCTTAACTAATAAATGAAACAAACATATTATGAAAAGTCCCAAGGGCATGATGGTTAAGGCGTATGTGTTGTGAAGGAGAGGTCACAGGTTCGAACCCTGTGACCTTTCTTTTTGATAAAACATTTTTTTTATTTTTCTATTTGAAAAGCTAAAGAATAAGCAAAATACAAACTTTAATAAAGAACTTTTTGGCAAAACTTGATATTAAGCTAGATTAAGCTAGCAAGAAATGACAGAATGACTAAGCTATAACTATGAACTCTTTAAGCTAAACTGATTTGGATTTTTAAGACTCAATAAGCAATTTGAAAACTAATAGGCTGAACACAGACCTTAACTTTCCCACAATAAGCACTTATAAATAGAAATCAACAAACAATTTGAGCTCAAAAGCTTTCAGAAGCTAAAAGGAAAGTGGGCTTAAACATACAGTTTTAAATGAAGAGTGGCCAACTTTGAGCTTTAATTAAGACCAAATAAGCACTTGTAATAAGGTATATACTAAAAACAGATTAACATTGACATTCAAAGAACACATTAAAACAAGAATTAAGAAAATTGGTTTTGAAAATAAGCTAGAAAAAGGACTTGAAAACTGACAGATTACTACTAAACTTTTTTTTAAAGTTTGAAAAGACAAATGAGCTTTTGCACCCCTATCTTTAAGCTAGTAAAATCTGATGTAAAAACTCAAAAAGCTAAAACAGATCAAGCTTGATATCTAATGAGCTTATGTTACATTTCATAACCATTAAACAACTAAACTAACTTAAAAAATTGCTATTAAAAGTGGCTTTTAAGACTTTGGATAAATAACTTGAAAACTGACAGAATTTGCTTTAAACCCAACAAGAAAATTGCACACTATTACCAAATATATTTTACTACATTTTGAGCCTAAAATTAAGCAAGAAAACAACACCTACAAGCACTTAATCAAATTCTAAACAAATAAGCTTGGTTATCAAACTAGAAAACCACAATTCAAACCAGAATTATTATGCACCTTAAACTTTATTTTTAAACTTTAGAAACTTATGAAAGCTGACTTATAGACCAAGTTTAAGCTGGTTAAAACTGATTAAAAGGCCAAAGTGGCTTAGGCAGCACTAACAAGTGTTAGTGCTGCTTGTGCCAAACACCCCCCTTAAATACTAGTATTACATTTTTAAACGATAAAAGGCTGAATTAGGCTGAGATAATAGAAAACAGATATAGCACTAAGCAAATAAAGGACAAATAAGCACAAACTAATAGAGATTTAAGCAATAATAAGCAAATCTATAAGCTAAACAGTATTAAGCTAAATAAGGGTAAAAATGAAGTGTACCTTGATCCCAGCCAAACAAGGATCTGATAATGCTCTAAAGAGCTTATCTACAAGCTCCAGCTTGTTAGAAACAAGCTGGTGAGGTCTTTAAGCCCTTCCATAATTGGCTTATCATCCAAAACAAAAGCTGAGGTAATTTAGGGGAGAATTTAAGTGAAAAACAAACTCAGTTAAGCTTGTAAAGGCTTAACTGAATGCAAGCAAACTTTTGAAGTAATGAAGAGCTTTTAAGAGCTTATTAGGAGATTATGAACAAATTAAACCATAATTACATTAAGGAAAAACTTGAATTAAAACACGAAATTAAATGAACACTGGCTTTTATTGAAAATTTAACGGATTACAATGCTTGGAAAAGTAAATGACATGAAAAGAAACTCATAAGCTACTAAAACGCTACAAAATTACAAAAGCTTAAGCTAAAACCTACACACCCCTAATGTGTGATGCAGCCCTCTATTTATAGGGGAGAGGAGAACCTTCTAGCCTTCTAGGAGCATTCTCATATTCTAATCTTGGCCTTTGATCAATAACGGTTGGGAATTAAACTCATTAGACTTAGTACTGCTTAAGTCATAACTGGCAGTATAAACTAGTTAGTACTGCTAGAAGAATGTTAGTACTGCTAGGTAAAAGTTTGTACTGCTAGTACTAACTTAACACTGCTAAAAGGATTTATACTGCTGATAAAGACTGAAGATTGCATGAAGATAAAGACGTGTAAAGAGGTGTAAAGACGTGTTAAAAGATATGTATTAGTTATCTTGTATATATTCTATATATTTAGAAAGATATGCATATAAGCTTTATGTTTTAGAAGATTTATAGTTATCTTGTTAAAGGACTCTTGGTGTATAAAAGGAGAGTCCTAGGTTATGTGTTTTTAGAAACCATCAATCAGTCTATTCTTTTGTACTTCATGTTGTAAACCCTATTACTAGTCAGAGTACTCATATTATTTATCATAATAATATTGAAGCTTTTTGGTTATATTCATTGTTCATTCATTCTACTATATCACAGTTTGCTATTACATTGATATTCTTCTAACTACTAAAGAGTAGATTCCGCATACTCTTAGTATCATAAAGTTTCTAGCATAGTTGTCTTGAATCTATTCAATACAACTAACCCTTTTACAAGGTTTGCAAGATCAAGTTGGGATCACAAGTGGTATCAGAGCCTTGTGTACAGAAATCTTCGATCTGAAGAAACCAAACCAAGAAACCTTTTTTACAAAAGAGATGGATCTAGAAACTGCAAAAACCAATGCGGCTGCAAAACTGCCACTTCTCAAGCAAGGTGAATATGAGATGTGGAGACTTAGAATAGAGCAATACTTTCAAATTCAAGACTATGCTCTATGGGATGTCATAGCGAATGGCAACTCTTCAACCCAACAAATGGCCAACAGCACATGCGATGGTACTTCTACTTTAATGATACCATGTCCTGTAACTACTGAAGAGAATGCCCAAAAGAAGAATGATGTAAAAGCAAGAAGTATGTTGCTGATGGCACTTCCCAATGAACATCAATTGACTTTTAATCAATACAAGGATGCCAAGACTTTGTTTGCTACCATACAAACAATATTTGGTGGTAAAAAAATAAAAAAAAAAAAAAAAATGATGCCACAAAGAAGACTCAAAAGACACTTCTGAAACAGAGGTATGAGAACTTCAATGCTCCAAGCACAGAGTCACTTGATACTAACTTTAACAGTGCTTCAAAAATTGTTAGCAGTTGCCCCACCCATCTGGGAAAACATTTCTCAAGAAGATCTCAATTTAAAATTCTTAAGAAGTCTGCCTTCTGAATGGAACACTCATATTGTGGTCTGGAGAAATAAAACAGATCTTGAAACAATGAGCTTTAATGATCTCTACAATAATTTTCAAGAATTGTAGTTGAACCAAGAGTTTCAAAAACAGGAACATCAAGCTCAAACTCAGTTTCTTAAAATATGTGCCTTTGTATCACTCATGGCAGTACAAATGAAGCTAATACTGTTAATGTTCAAGTTAGTACTGCCAACTCTTCAGTTAGTACTGATAGTACTCTTGATAGTACTGCTAACTTGAGTGATGCCACTATCTATGCTTTATAGGCCAATTAACCAAATGGGTCTTAACTTGTGTATGAAGACCTAGAACAAATCCATAAAGATGATCTTGAAGAAATAGATTTGAAGTGGCAATTGGCATTACTAAGTATGAGAGCAAGGAAGTATTACCAGAGAACTGGGAAGAAGATCACTATCAATGGAAGTGATAATGCATGATATGACAAGTCCAAGGTAGAATGTTTCAACTGTCATAAGATGGGATATTTTACAAGGGAGTGCAGAGGTCCTAGAAACCAAGAAAGCAGGCCTAAGAATCAAGACAGTTCAAGAAGAACTGTAAATGTGGAAGATACTTCTTCCAAAGCTATGGTGGCTATTAATAGAGCTGGTTTTGATTGGAGCTTTATGGCAGAAGATGAAGTGACTACAAACATGACACTTATGGCTTTCTCAGACTCTGAGGTATACAATGACAAAAGTTTCTCTAATACCTCTCTTAAAAGCTTTGAAGCTCTTAAAACTCAACTTGATAATTTAATAGTAGAGTTTAATAAATCTGAGTTTAATCTAGCTACCTATAAAAGAGGTTTAACATCTGTAGAAGAACAACTTGTCTTTTACAAGAAAAATAAGGTTATGTTTTGTGATCAAATTGATGTTCTAAAAAGAGATGCCTTATTTAAAGACTCAGGAATCATTGCTCTTAAAAGTGAGATAGAGAAGCTTAAGAAAGAAAAAGAGTGTAATCATATTAAAATTAACAAGTTTGAAAATGCTTCTAAATGCCTAAACAAATTAATAAGGAGCCAAATATCTGATAACAGTAGAAAAGGTATGGGTATACTGCTGATTCCACTCCACCTACAGCTTATTTTTACTAACTATTGATTTGTCAAACTCTGGTCTTGAGGAGTTCCAACAACCTGAGTTTAAAGGTTATGGACCTAAGGCAAGTAAGAGTGTCTGTGTAGATACCTCTAATGAGGTTAAGAAAACTTCTGATACCCCATTGGTTGAGGAGTTAGTGTCAGAGAAAGAGAAGCAATCTGTTTTTCCTAAACAACAAGACAAAACAGCTAGGAAACCAGTTAAGTATGCAGAGATGTACAGATTACAAAAACCTAGGGGAAATCAAAGAAACTGGAATAATCTTAAATCCCAACAGCTAGGTAGTGATTTTGTGATGTATAATAAAGCATGTTTTGTTTGTGGGAGTTTTGATCATATTTAAGCTCATTGTAAATACCATCAAAAGGAAAGGATGGTATATGGGAATAATTATAACAGGGTGAACTATAACTATACTACCAACAGGACTCACCCTAATGCTCAAATGAACATGGTTCCAAGAGCAGTTTTAATGAAAACTGGCCTAAAATCTTTTAATACTGCCAAGACAGTTAATAGTGCTCATCCCAAATCTATAGTTT
>BQNB010170855.1:0-11159 GCA_026074375.1 Tanacetum coccineum | reverse complement strand
GCGTTTCTACACAACCAAACGCACCCTTATTGCGATCCTGCTAACCCAAATGCACCCCTATTGGTTTTCTGCTCACCCAAACACCCTTGCTGGTGTTATCCATCAAACCAAACACCAATGCTAGTGTTATCCAGCAAACCAAAACGCACCCTTCTGTGGAGCAACAAGAACTAGACGCACACCATGGTGGTGGCTGTGAGGGTGATGGGGGTGGCGAGGTGGTCATGGTGACTGGTGGCGCGGAGATGATGGCGTCACTAAGGGGTGGCGTTGGTGATGGTGGTTACGGAGGGATCGTTTGGGTGGCGGCTGAGCCGCAGTGGGGGTCACGATGATGATGGAGTGGTCGTGGTGGTGTGTCAGTGGTGTCGATGATGTTGATGACGAGGATGGTGGTGATGAGGGTGGATCTGTGATGGAGTGTGGCGGTGGTGTCATGGGATGAGCGTCGGTGGTGTGGCCGAAAGTTGGACAGAGGCGGCGGAGTCGCGCCAGAAAAATAAAAGGATGGAGGAGGTGTGTGGCTAGGGTTATGAAAAAAATGAAATGAAACCCTAATTTAAAATGAAATGAAAAGTGTGTAATAGTTTAGGGTTGAAATTATAAATATTACCAGAGGGACCAAAGATGTAATTTTTGTTAAATAATGGTTCGGGACACATTTAGGCTAGTTAACGGTCGGTTCAAAACGCGAAAATTTTACCATTGTGTTCAAAATAATTTTTCCATGAAAAGTGAATATTCACTGGACTATAATTTCATAAATGTTTTTATAAAAACTTATTTAAAATGTTTGCTATTCTTTTGTTATCCAATGCTTTGTCCGAAAAATGAAACTGTCACTTGAACATTCGCATTTTTAAATAAACGCTCTTGAATAAAATCCTTAATATTTTATTAAATAATTATTTTCGAGTTGGTACGCGTTGTTTTCGTTTTTAAAATTTTGCGAGGGTATATCGGTCATTTTCTGCTTGTTTTCGGGTCTCGGGCAAAACTAAAAAGTTGTCCGAAATGTCGTTTTACATCAAATTGCTTTAGAGTCCGAGTCATGAAAACGTGGTTTAGTGGGTCGTTTTTGATAAGTCAACTTAGGAATAACATATATCTTTTTCGTTTTCAAGTTAGATAAGTTAAAAATAAATTTGCACATGAGAGATATGTAATAATAAATATGATTTATTATTTAAATATGTTCTGAAAAATTACCGGTTACGCGGTAATCGTTTTTATGTGGCAATAAAAGATCAAAAGTCAAAAAGTCAAGTCGGACCCGAAAAGTCAAAGGGTAAAATAGTCATTTAAAATTCTGAAAATTGCCGGTTGTTACATGAATAACCATAGTTTCTTCCAGAGTAATAAAGGTTGTAAAATCCCGCGGAATAACTTCATATATCACGCGGTTTACCTTTGATTTCCCACAGAATACAGGCAATTCAGAACGTTAGTAAAATCTCGCGAAATAAAGCACTTATCCCGCGGTTTAAGCTTCTGATTTGTTGTTTAATTTTATTCTTTGGGATTTTAATGACTTTCATTTTAATTCAAGGACTAAAACTACAACAAGAACAACTCATAATCACTAACAACAATAACACAACAACACAATAACCACTAATGATTGAACTGATCTTTCATATCTTTTCACACAACAAAGATTTCAAGATGTTAACAATGGAAAAGAATGTTATTGTAGCACGGGCGGATAACCGTCCTCCTATGGTTGATAAGATTCAATATAGTTCTTGGCAAACTTGTATGCCTACATCAAAGGTAAAGAACATGGTAAGCAACTTTATGACTCAATCATCAATGGACCTTTCAAATATGTAACAGTTGTAGTCCCTGGAACTCCAACTATACTCTAATCCATCAAAGATAGAACTTATGACGATCTCACAAAACCAGAAAAGATTCGTGAAGCTTGTGACATAAGGGCAACTAACATTGTTCTTCAAGGCTTACCATAAGATAATTACAATCTGGTGAATCATCATACTAAAGCCAAGGAGATTTGGGACAGAGTCAAGTTACTTATTGAAGGTTCAGAACTCTCGTTGCAGGAAAGAGAATCGAAGCTGTATGATGAATTTGATACATTTACTTCAGAGAAAGGTGAGACAATTCACTCGTATTACTTGAGGTTTGCACAACTGATAAATGATATGCGCACGATTGGAATGTCAATTCAACCACTTCAAGTTAATACAAAATTTGTCAATCATATTCAGCCAGAATGAAGCAAGTTTGTTATGAATGTGAAGTTAGCTAAAGACTTGCACAACACCTACTTTTATCACGTGTATGCTTATTTAAGACAACATGAAGCTCATGCAAATGAAGTGCGTCTGATGAGGCAATGATATCCGGATCCTCTTGCCTTGGTGGCTAACACATACAACCTTTATACATCTTACACTTATTAGATTGTCACCAATAGCTCAACAATATTATTCACCTCCAACATAACAACCAACACCTGCTATTCAGCAACAACCACAAACATCATTTCTACAACTGGATTCAGGACTTGTTGTCCCATCATTTCTTCCTTTTAATGATCTGATTGCTAGTCTCAACAAGGCAATGGATTTCATTAGCACATCATTTGCTTCTTGATATCCACCAACAAATAACCAGCTTAGAACCTCGTCTAACCCTAGGAATCAGGCAACTATCCAGGATGATAGAGTTACGGTACAGACGGTTCAGGGGAGACAGACTCAAGGGTATGCAAGCATTGGTGCAAGGAGTAATGCTACAGGCATAGGGGTTAACAGAAATAGGGGAACTAATACAGCATGTCAAGCAAAGGTTATTCGTTGCTACAATTGTCAAGAGGAAGGCCACATGGCAAGACAGTGTACCAAACCAAAAAGGCCAAGGAATTCAGCATGGTTTAAAGAGAAGATGTTGCTTGCTGAGGCTTTAGAATCAGGGGATGTATTGGATGAGGAACACATGGCATTCTTTGAAGATAATGGAAACACAGTTACTACAGGCCAAGAATCACAAGAAATTCCCACTCTGGCTATTTTCTAAACCGATGATCTTGATGCTTTTGACTCTGACTGTGATGAAGCACCATCAGCTAGTGTAGTTGTTATGGCTAAGCGTTTAGAATATGATTCAGACGTTCTTTCAGAGGTACCACATCTTGACACTTATCAAACTAATACTGCGATTGATGAAAGTGTGCAAGAGATGTAGTATTCTGAACAACCACCTTTTATTAATGATTTTGATATTGACATAACAAATGACAATAATGTTATTTCATATGATCAATATTTGCAAAAAACTGAAAATGAGGTTGTTTAGGATACCAATTCTTCTACACAACAAGATGCAATGATAATGTCTGTGATTGAAGAGATGTCTAATCAAGTAGCTAAATGTAATGAGGTGAATACGGTGAATAAAAGTGTAAATTAATCCTTAACTGCTGAGCTTGAAAGATATAAAGAACAAATCAAATTTTTGAAGAGCGACATAAAGTTGATTTAACCGATAGAGAAAACTATATAGATAGTCAAATGCATGGGGTTATTATTGATAGGAATGCAAAGTTTGCAGATTTTCAAAACCAAATTCAAACGTTAAAACTGCAACTTTCTGCAACTGTTGAAAGTCATAAGACTTTGTCAACAACAGTTGACGTTTTGAAAAACGAATCTAAAGCAAAAGAAGATAAGTATCTCGAATAAATCATTGATTTAGAAAATAAAAAGAAGGCTTTAGACAACGTTGTTTATAAAATGGGTCAATCAACGCAAACAATGCATATGTTAACAAGACTTCATGTTTTTTACGATGAAAGTCACAAAACTGCACTTGGTTATCAAAACCCTTTGTATCTGACTCAAGCTCAAAGAAAAGTACCTACATTGTATTGGATGAAGAAATTAGGTTAAAGATGCATGCTAAACAAAATGATCCAATTGCAAAAGAAAAAAAGTTAATATTGCACCCATTGATTATGCTGCATTGAATAAACTGTCTGAGCATTTTGTGCCTCACAAATAATTATCTGCAGAACAAGCTTTCTGGTTACCCATTTCACAACCCATTTCTGAATCACCACAGGTTCAATCAGAACCAGTTCTTAAGGAAATTCCTCGTGAACTTCCTACAATAACTTTCGTCAAAGATAGTTTTAATAAGATGAGAAGTCATGTTAATAATTTTGACAAGGTCATAACTGTCCGTACCAAAGTAACTAGTCAAAATGAAGTAACTTGGGGGTTTGAACATTTGGGGAGCTTATGAAAAAGATGTCAAACTTTTTGTTAAAACTTTGAAAGAGTATTTTCACATGTTTGATCAAGGTCTTGCAAAAGAAATTACCGACATGAAAGAAGTTTATAATCAAATGGAAACCGAGGTTACCAAATGTTCTGTTGAAAGGAAATATTTTCAGATAGAGAAGAAAGAATTGTTCATTGAAAATGATCGTCTCTTGGAGCATATCATATGTCAAGATGTTATGTGTATTGCTATGCATGCTGATTTGGATAATAAATGTGTTGTGCATGCTAATGATGATAATCTTGCATATGCTGAAATGGAACAAAGTTTTATTGATGAATATAGTAGGTGTGTAAAACTTGAAGTTGAACTTTCTAAAATGAATGATATAGTTGAAAAGGATGTTTACAATGAACTTTCAAAAAGGTCTTTACGGCTTGAACAACACTGTATAAATCTTGAAATAACAGTGCAACAAATGAAAGAGAGTTTAAGAAATAAAAAACCTTGCAATAATCAGGATGCTCCTGAGTTTCCTGAATTTTTTGAAATACATGAATTGAAAGCCCGGTTGCAAAAGAAAAACACAATAATCAGCAACTTAAAAGACCACATTGCATCCTTGAATGGAAAAAATGTGTTTGATTGTATTGTATCTGTCAATAACTCTTGTGTGATTACCCTAGGGATGTATAAATTAGATTTGAAACCACTTTCTCCCTTACATAAAAAGAATAGGGATGCTCACCTAGATTATCTTAAGGAGACTAGGAAAAATACTGATATACTCCGTGACATAGTTGAGGAAGCACGAGACTTAAGTCCTTCAGATAATAACTTAGGCCATGTGTGTAACTATGTGCAACGTATTCAGGAGTTGCTAGCATATGTTGGTGCTACATGCCCTGATTCTAAAATAGAAAGTAAGAAAGTAGTTGCTGCTAAACCCATGAACAAACAAAAGAAAGTTAGGTTTAAGGAACCTAAGAACTCAACAAGTAACACATCAAAACAGGCAGATTCATAAAACTCTAAGATTACTAACCAACCTTTATTGACTTCTACAAGAGTGACATGTTCTACTAGTGCTAGTGGATCATAGCCTTCAAGCAATACCATGAAAAATAGGATCTCGCGAACCGCCAGTAGCAACCAGAAGAATAAAGTAGAAGACCACCTTAGGAGCGTTAAATCTAGTTTGAATAAAAAGAATCGTGTTTCTAAATGTAATGCAAGTACTAAGCATAATATGTCAAAAGTGAATTCTAAATCTGTTCCCAAAACATGTAATGAATGTTTGTTTAATGCTTTTCATGATTTGTATGTTGTTGATTATCTGAATAATGTGCATGAGCGTGCTAAATCTAGGTCTGCTAAGAGCAATTAAAAGAAAGTTAGGAAACCTATGGGTATAGTTTTTACTGATGTTGGATATAGATGGATCCCTACAGGACGGACCTTCACTATAGATGGAAATTTGTGCCCTTTAACTAGGATCACCTCCACTACAGTAGTGCCTCCTAAGTAGCCATTCCTAACAAAAGAAGTTAAGAAAACACCACCCAGTAGGAATATTCTGGGGGAACCCAAACAAACAAATGTAGGTTCGAGTAGCAAATCTAAGAGTGTAGAATCTAAGATTTCTAACAACTCAGAACCCAACAAAATTAGGGATCCACTGTTTCTACTTCTCCATCTTCTTCCCGTGTCTATTTCAGGTCGTTCAAATCATCCTTTGGTACTTGAACTCGGGTTGCTCCAAGCATATGACAAGACAACGCTCTCAGCTCATCAATTTTGTCAGCAAGTTTATGGGTACCGTTAGATTTAGGAATGATCATGTTGCAGCAATAATGGGCTATTAGGATTATTAGATTGGAAATGTCATGATTTCTCGGGTTTATTATGTGGAGGAGTTAAGACACAACTTATTTTCAGTGGGCCAATTTTGTGTAGATCTACTCAAGGGATCAAGGGGCACATATTTGTACACTTTGTAACTAGAAGAAATGATGTAATCCTCTCCAATTTGTCTCTTGTCTAAAGCTTCAAAGACCTAGTCTTGGTTATGGCATCGAAGGTTATCTCATTTAAACTTTGACACTATCAATGAACTTGCCAAACAAGGTCTTGTCCGAGGGCTACCCAAATTGAAGTATTAGAAAGATCACTTGTATGCGGAATGTTCTTTAGTAAAAAGCGATAAACACACCCACAAACCTAAAGCTGAATACTCCATTCAAGAAAAGCTGTATTTGTTGCACATGGATCTTTACGGTCCAATGAGAATTGAGAGTATCAATGGGAAGAAGTATATATTGGTTATTATTGATGATTATTCTCGGTTTACTTGGGTAAAATTTCTACGATCAAAGGATGAAACTCTAGAGTTCATGATTAAATTTCTGAAACAAATTCAAGTTCATTTAAATGCAACTGTCAGGAATATTAGAACAGATAATGGAACAGAGTTTTTAAACCAGACGCTGAAAGCCTATCATGAAGATGTCATGATCTCACACCAAACTTCAGTTGCGCATACTCCACAATAGAATGACATTGTCAAAAGACGAAACTAGACTTTGGTGGAAGCTGCTCGTACAATGTTGATATTTTCTAAGGCTCTATTATTTCTGTAGGCAGAACTAGTAGCAACAGCTTGTTTTACCCAAAATCGATCTTTAATTCATCAACGTCACAACAAAACACCTTATGATCTTCTACATGACAAGAAACCCGAATTAACATATGTTTATTTCTTTGGTGCCTAGTGCTATGCAACCAATGACATTGAAGATCTGGGAAAGCTTAAACCTAAAGATGACATTGAAATTTTCATCAGCTAGTCTATCGCAAAGAAGGCTTACCGAAAAATATAACAAGCAAACCCGGTTGATCATGGAAACTATCCATGTTGAATTTGATGAGCTGACAACAATTGCTTCTGAAAAATTTGGTTCAGGACCAGAGCTTCAACTTTTAACTCTTGGAACAATCAGTTCAGGACTAGTTTAAAACCCTTCTCCCTCAACACCTTATGTTCCACCAACCAAGAAAGACTGAGATATCCTCTTCCAACCAATATTTGATGAATACTTTCAGCCTCTAAGTGTTGTATCACGTGCTCCTCCTCCTGCTGCTGCTGTTGCTCCAACTCATGTTAATACAACCGGTACACCTTCCTCAACTTTAGTTGATCAAGATGCACTGTATGCTAGTACTTCACTAACTCCTAAGGATTCATAAGAACCAGTCTTACATCAAGATGTTAAAGGACATGAAACACCAAATGCACAATTTAATGACCCCTTCGCCAATATTTTCAATCATGAACCAAGTTCTGAGGAATAAACTTCAAAAGGGTAGTCGTTGAATCTGATGTGCATTCCAACCAAAAACCATTTGAACACATTAGCAGATGGACAAGGAATCGTCTATTGGATAATGTTATTGGAAATCCTTCAAGACCAGTCTCAACAAGAAAACAACTACAAACCAATGCCATGTGGTGTTATTTTGATGCTTTACTCACTTCAGTCGAACCTAAGAATTATAAAGTAGCATTTCTTGAATCTTCATGGATCAAAGCGATACAAGAAGAAATACATGAGTTTCAATGTCTGCAAGTTTGGGAATTAGTACCACGTCCAGATTTTGTTATGCTAATTAATCTAAAGTGGATCTTCAAGGTTAAGCGCGGTGAATTTGGTGGGGTATTAAAAAATAAGGCTAGGTTGGTAGCTAAGGGAGTTCGTTAAGAGGAAGGAATTGATTTTGAGGAATCTTTTGCACTGGCTTCCAGAATTAAAGCCATTCGTATCTTCGTTGCAAATGCTGCCCATAAGAACATGATAATCTACTAAATGGATGTCAAGACTGCTTTCTTAAATGGCGAGCTACAAGAAGAGGTCTATGTTAGTCAACCTGAGGGCTTTGTAGATCAAAACAATCCAAACCACGTGTACAGGTTGAAGCAAGCTCTTTATGGTCTAAAGCAGGCTCCACGCGCTTGGTATGATATTTGTCAAAGTTTCTACTATCTTAAGAGTTCTCCAAAGATGCTGTCGATCCTATATTATTCACTAGGAAAGACGGCAACGATATTCTACTGGTACAAATTTACATAGAGGATATTAATTTTGCCTTTACTGATCTTGCTCTTTGTGATGTATTTGCTAATATAATGAGTTCTAAATTTAAGATGTCAATGATGGGTAAAATGTCTTTCTTTCTTAGACTACAAATTTCTCAAAGTCCTAGAGGCATCTTTATTAACCAGTCAAAATATGCTCTAGAAATAATAAAGAAATACGGTATGGAATCTAGTGACTCGGTTAACACCCCTATGGTGGACAGAACCAAACTGGACGAAGATCTACATGGGACACCAGTTGATCCTACCCGTTACCATGGTATGATGGGCTCCCTTATGTATCTTTGTTAGCCTTATTTTTATATAAGTTGAACAAGAATGTTATCGATCGTCTTGGTTGTAATTAGTGTTGTTATGTAATAGGCTAGTCGGGTTCAACGGGCTTGGACTTTAAGCTAATATTGTCCATGTATCGGGCTAAAGCCCAACACAAACCAAGCCCGACCCAAGATGAAGTCCATACGCCTAGGTAAAGGGTATGTGACTATAAATAGGACCCTCTCCACACATGGAGAGGGTGTTGGTTACCATTGTATGTGTGTGTAATCTTCCACCTCTTTTCTCTCAATCTAATATTCTCTCTTTCTTTTTTCTACTTTTCTTTCTTTTCTTCTTTCTTATTTCGGTTCATAAGTGCTTATTTGGTATGCTTATTAGTTGTGATATGGATTAAGTTTTGGGATAACATGTGGTATCACGAGCCTCGAGTGCATTTATTTTTCTATTGTGGTTGTTGTGTTTAAGCTTATTCGGCTTATTTAGGCTTATAGGGTTCGGCTTATTTTTTTCCCTTTGTACTTATTTGAAAAAAAAACAACAAAAAGTTCTTACCTTTATATTGAAAAACTAAAAAACCAGCTTACTTACATAACAACAACGTGGCTTCTTTGGTATTCAAAACAGTTTTTTTTAATTTTAGTTTAGAGCTTTCATTAAAGTTTTTTTACGTGGCTAAGTGTGGTTAAAACTTATTTTCAACAAGAAGACTTTGGTTTTGCTTAATATATAATAAAGCTTACAACTTTATCCTCTCAAAAATTTCTTTTCTTATCTGTGACAAGAGTTTCGTGCCTTATCAGTTTTATAGCTTATTTTAGAGCTTATTTATCACGGGTTTATTTTCTCATTTATTAGGTTTTTATGTTGTTTTAATTAAAAAATCTAAGGTCTTTATTATTGAAAAACTGTTAGTGCTTGTTTGTAATAAGTATTTTGTGGTTTTTAGACTTTTAGACATCTTTTTAGAGCTTATTAGAGCCTAAGTTCTCACGGATATTTGATTAGATCAAGACAAAAAGCAAACACTTTCATCTATAATCGTTAACAGCTTATTTGTTAGTTTTATTTGTGGCTTATTCTTGTCTATAAGTAGCTTATTTTGAGCTTATTCAAGCTTGTTGAGTTGTTTTTGTTAGACTTAGTTTTTATTAAAGTGATGGTCATTAATATTTCTGAACCTTGTAATAGTTTAGTCTATGTTTCCGGAAATTCATTTAAGCTAATTGGGCCTAGGTGTCGGGCTTAAAGCCCATTTGTATTATGTTTGACCCAACATAAAGCCTAAACGAACGACCTTAGGGTTTTATCTCTTGCACTATATAAAGCCCTCTTCAAGTGTAGAGAGAGTGTTGCTTCTCATTTTCTCTAAATCAAGTAACCATTTTTTTCTCTCTTTTATTTCTCCCTCTAAGATTTTTTTCTTTTTTTGTGTTTTAAGGTGATGAAATGATATCATGTAACATGTGGTATCAAGAGCCAAGGAGTTTCATTTGGTGATTTGGTTTGTTTTTGTTCGTTTTTTGGTTCGAATACTCGAACAAGTGTCTCACTTTGTTTGGGTGTTCAAATACCATAAAGTTTGCATTTTTCCTCTTTGTCTATCCTAGTTTTAGTTAGAAGTACAAGAAAAATCTAAGAAAATCATCAAAAGGTTCATCTTTTTAAGGTTTTTGGTTCAAAAAGGTTTTGTGTACTCAAAATCTTGATTTCAAATTTTTCGTGTCAAAATCGTTAAAGTTTATGTTTTTAAGGTTCTACTAGGCTTAGATAAGCAAGAAGTACAAATTTTTTTTTGGTAAAAACGTCAAAAATTGAGTCTTTTAGTGTTTTGGAAAAGTCAAAGTTTGTTTTTGTAGGAGGGGAATTAGGTTTGTTCTTGAAGGAGAATTAGTAACTTTTCTTTGGAAGGCGAAATAGTATTTTCTTTAGGAGGCGAATTAGTCCATCCTTCAGGAGGAGAATTAATCCATTCCTTCAGGAGGAGAAATAATCCATTTCTTTAGGAGGAGAATTAATACATTTCTTCAGGAGGAGAATTAATCATTTTTAAAAAATCACAAACTCAAACCATATTCATCAATAACTAAAATGATCCTTGTTTATCATTTCACATCACTTTTATAATATCGACTCAAGAAGACATTTATGCTGCTGGTTCCGAAAACTGCCCTCCTATGCTTAACAAAGAGAACTATGTTCCATGGTCCTCTCGTATTCTTCGTTATGCAAAGAGTAGACCAAATGGAAAGTTAATCTATAATTCCATTATGAATGGTCCATATGTCAGACGAATGATTCCTGAACCAGGTGATGCAGACCGTGAAGTTCTTGCCGATGAAACCTTTCAGAAGCAGACAGATGATGAACTCAATGAGAAGGAGCTTAAATAGGTGGAAGCCGATGATCAAGCCATTCTGACTATTCTTCTCGGTCTTCCTGAAGATATCTATGCTGCTGTTGATAGTTGTGAAACTGCTCA
>BQNB010170854.1:0-13632 GCA_026074375.1 Tanacetum coccineum | reverse complement strand
TTAGAAATCAATAAAAATAAAATCTGCACAATATTTTTTTTTATGGTTGCTGATGCAGTTTTCGTGAGCCGTTTCGGGCCTTTTCTGGTCCGAATTGGACTTTCATTAAAACTAAAAAGTTGTTTAGAATGACGTTTTATTTTTCTCGAGGATAACTAAGTCTAAAAATACGTAATGACGGGTCGAAAAGCTTAGAGAAAATTTGCGTTTTTCATATTTCTTTAGTTACATCAGACATGAGAAAGGGGCATTTTCGTCTTTTTCTGTCGAGTTTTGGGTCTCGGGTAAAACTAAAAAGTTGTTCAAAATGCCGTTTCACTTTCCTGCACACAACATCTTTTTCTGTCGAGTTTTGGGTCTCGGGTAAAATCTAAAACAAATACAGGAGGTCACAAATATCATGTAAAATATCCATATTAAATTTCATCCAAAAATATTAAGTTTTGACCCGCCTGCACACAACATCTTTACAAAGAAATTCTGGACAACCAACACAGTTTTAGCACTTAATCTTGTACAAAGGTTTTGACTAACTTTTACACCTTGAAAATCGACGAGGCCTAGTTCGTTGGAAAGTAGACTCGAAGTAGATAACTTTAGGGTCCTGAAAACCTAGAAAAGCTTTTGAAACGACCACGTTATGACATCCGAAAGTTGACCCAAATTCGGATATGAAAACTGTCATTTTCATGAAAATTGCCGAAACCATTTCCTAACTAGAATCGGCCATAACTTTTTCGTTTTTAGGAGTTAGAAGCTCTAATTTATACCAAAACGATAATTGGAACGATCTCTACAATTCTAATCACTAAAATCCCAGATTACATCACACTAAACCCGCTGATTTTTAGTCCAAACTTTCTGCCCTAATTAAGGGTTATAAAACTCTTTCAATTCCACAATCTCAAACTAACCTACACTTTACCCTAATATCAAACTAACCTACACTTTACCCTAAACCTATTTAACCATCCACAATCACCAACAACCTCACTTTACCATCCCACAATCTCAAACTAACCTACACTTTACCCTAAACCTATTTAACCATCCACAATCACCAACAACCTCACAAACATCACATGCATCCTAATCAATGGATTCCCAATTTCATAAAATAGACATGCATGTACATAATTTTTTTATAAGATTTTGAAAATTAAATAAAAAGGAAGAAAAGTAGCTTACAATGTAATCACAATAGAAGATAAATCAAAAACTATAAACCCTTGGGGGTTTATGAACTTGGCCGAACCACAAAGGGACCCAAAACGAACCCAAAATCAACTTTTGTTAACCCGAATCTTGAATATAACTTCCTTGCTCAACCCTTGCTAATATCTAACACTTGAATTCACCTAAATCACCAATCTTGAAAAATTAGAGATTTACAAAACCTTCTTGCATGTTTAATTTTTTTGAGGGGAAAGATTAAGGGTATTTTTATGAGCAATTTGGTATATGATTGAGTGGTTTTGATGAAGATTTGAGGGCTCAATTGGTGATTATTGTTAGTGTTTACTCGAACAGGAAGGAGAAGAAGGGAGAAGCAGATATATTTTTGTCGATATAATTTAGGGGGTGTGTGTGAGTTTCGACTTATATAAAAAAATGGGTGTGCTTGTTTGCTCGGTTGTTAAAAAAAGTGGGCTTGGGTTTTATAATTAATGTAAAGTTTATAAAAATATGAATGGGCTTGATGTTGTAAAAAAAATATGGGTGTTGTTGTGTGGGCTTGGCTGCCGAAAATCAAAAGAAAAAGGGGGAAGGGCTCCGGCCCAATTTTTTGTTAAACATTACACACTTTTTTTAACACTCGGCCCTAAACTTTAACCCGACTCTCTAAATTTTATAAAAACAGAATATTTAAATTGGGTTCGGCCTGACACGAATAAATAAATAAATAAAATAATTAAATAAATTAAATGAGCTCTCATGGCTATAATATGACATTCGTTGATTTCTCGATCGATAAAACGGATAAATATCAAAAGCTCGACTCGCGAATATTTAAAACGACGATTTTTACTAAATCGACTAAAAATAATAAAATAAATTCTATAAAATCAGGAAATAGAATTTATAAGTTCGGAATAAATAGCGACGAGAATACGAGTTGCATCAAAACCAAGCGTTAATTGCTAAGAGAAATGTAACCACATAAAAGTGACTCCATAATTAATTAAGAGAGTCAAATATCATACGTTTGCTTTCGGTTACTGACCTCAAAATTGACGGATATCACAGTTTTACCCTGTTAAAGGGAATTTCGTCCTGAAATTTCAGTTGCTCGTCCTAAGCCGCAACGCTCGCGAACAGTTGCGGATATTTGCGCTTTATCTCGTCTTCTCGTTCCCAAGTAAATTCTGGTCCTCGTCGGGAGTTCCAACGAACTTTTACAATGGGAATCCAACTTCGTTTAAGCTTCTTGACCTCACGGTCCATAATTTTAATAGGTTCCTCAATGAAACGTAGTTTGTCGTCGATCCTGATTTCTTCTAGCGGTACGTGCAAGTTTACGTCGGCTAGGCATTTCTTAAGGTTCGACACGTGGAACGTGTCATGAATGCCTACAAGTTCTTGCGGTAGACGCAAACGATAAGCAACAGGACCGACTCGTTCTCGAACGGTCCTACATATCTCGGTGAAAGCTTGCTTCTCTTAATGAAACGTACTATGCCTTTCCAAGGCGACACTTTAAGTAGTACTTTATCACCGACACTAAACTCTAACGGCTTTCGTCGGTGGTCTGCATAGCTCTTTTGGCGATCTCGTGCAGTCTTCAATCGTTCCTTGATTTGAACAATCTTGTCGGTGGTCTCTTTGACAATTTCTGGTCCAATTAACTGACTTTCTCCTACCTCTGCCCAAGCTATGGGCGTTCGACATTTCCTTCCATACAAAGCTTCAAACGGAGCACATTTCACGCTCGTGTGGTAACTGTTGTTGTACGAGAATTCTACTAATGGTAGATGAGTATCCCAGTTACCACCAAAATCAATTGCGCAAGCTCTAAGCATATCTTCCAACGTTTGAATGGTACGCTCACTTTGGCCATCGGTTTCGGGATGGTAAGCTGTACTTAAATCCAGTCGCGTTCCTAATGCTTTCTGTAGCGATTGCCATAATCGTGATGTGAAATGACTGTCACGATCAGATATAATTGACACAGGCACACCGTGCCTTGCTACTATCTCGTTGATGTACAGTCTTGCCAACTTTTCTGTCTTGAAATCTTCGCGGACAGCTAGGAAATGCGCAGATTTGGTCAGTCGATCGACTATGACCCAAATCGCGTCATGTCCGCTACGGGTTCTCGGTAACTTGTTTATGAAGTCCATTGTGATGTTCTCCCATTTCCACTCTAGAATCTCTGGCTGTTGAAGTAATCCCGAGGGTTTCTGGTGTTCTGCTTTGACTTTAGAGCAAGTCAAGCACTTACTTACATACATAGTGATATCTTTCTTCATTCTGTGCCACCAATACAAGTCTCGTAGATCATAGTACATCTTGTCTGCTCCAGGATGTACAGAATACTTCAAAGTATGGGCTTCATTCATTATCAAAGTTCTCAAATTGCCATAAACTGGCACCCAAATCCTTTCAGCAACATACAATCTGCCATCTTCTTTTCTCTCGAAATGTTTGTCCAATCCTTTCAGCATTTATGCTAGAGAGTTTACGTCCTTGGAAGCTTCACTCTAAGCTTCTAGTATCCTAGCCTTAATGCTAGAGTAAATTGTCATGCTCATAGCTCGAGCTCGTCTCGGTTTCAACCGTTCTTTCCTACTCAATGCATCAGCTACTACGTTCGCTTTACCCGGGTGGTAGCGAATCTCACAGTCATAATCGCTGAAGAGTTCTATCCACCATCTTTGGATGCGTATGCAATTACCTTGTTCCTCTACATTAGAAAGCAACCAAAACCTTGATTCGAGGCGTCACAATAAACTATGTAACACCCCCAAAAATATGTCGCAGCGGAAATATGTCAGGGGGCGTTACTTCATAATACAATAGCACAAGATACAAGAGAACGACCTCTAAATGTGTCGTTTGTAAAACAATCTCGTTGATTTTCTGAAATCAAAATAATAGTTGTCCCATAATTGCATCACAATGAAAAGCTTGAAAGCGACACAACGAGATTTGATCATTTGTAGAAATCCAATTATGAAATCTTGTCAATTTAGACTCCAATGCACATCAGATAGTCCAAGCATCTAATTCACCTGAGAAAAACATGCTTAAAAGTGTCAACATTAAAGTTGGTGAGTTCATAGAGTTTTGTAAGTATAATGTAAATGTTGGAATCCAAGGATTTATAAAGTATGTGATTATTTCAATCCTTATAATAATCGCCAAAAATGCAAGAGTAAATGTAGAACCAAAAGAGTTTAGTGTTTATTGCTTCGCCGCAATATAATGAAAAGTGTTCAGAAATTAGTAATGTTCAATAAGTAGTATGGACAGTGAGATCGTTGATTTTCCAAAATGTATGGGTCTACTATAACAAATACAGTACCACATAAATAATATCTACTGTTGCGCTAAGCTCATGACACTGAAGCTCGACATATATGTATGCAATTTAATGCACAAAATGTGCCCGTGTAGATGTTCAAACCCGTAAACATCCAAATTGTTCCGACATGTATGCATTCGTTGTTTCAGTACAGTCGAAACTAGTGAGCGCTACTCACCCGAACAGGGATGTCAATCCCAAATAGATCTATTTATACACTCGCGCTTCCTTAACCGGTCCTCCGGTCAAGAATTTAACAGTTCATGATAATGGGCAATGGTGGGTTATGTTACTTAGGCAAACACGTAAACAGGAGATGATAACTGAAAACACGTGTGTCCAATAAAAAAATTTAACTGTTGTATTTGTAAATAGCTTTGAGTACTTAAATCGATAAGTAGAAAAGAGTGTGATATAAATCAAGTAATCGAGTTCGTAATGACTATGTAAACAGGTTGCATTTAGCATGTATTCTCCCCCGAGATTTGTAAAGTAAATGTAAAGCAAGTGAAAGATGGGCTATAAACTCACCCCGATGTTGTAGAATGATTGACGGGAATGCGCATATTAAGCGCCAGACAAAACGGAAACTGGAACGGCTTGACCAAGAAGTTGTGGTTTATCTTAACGGCTAAGACCCACTAGCCTAGGATGATGTACTTGGTTTTCTGATGAATGAGCACGTCAACGTGACACGTTGATAAAAGATTTAGATTTAAAGTTGTAATAGTTTGGTGGTTGGTTAAATAAATAAATCAAAAAGTAACGCAAAGTGTGTAATATATTCCGTATATATTACATAATGATAAATGACCAAATATATAATTCCTATCGTAAATTATATATTAAGATACCCACCCAAAAGGATAACTCGAAGCGTATATGATACACAACATGTGTGTTCCCTAAAAGATGACAATTAAACTAAAATGGTTTAATTATATAATACTTTCCAAGTATTATATAAGAAAAATAATAAAAATTAAAGAAACTAAATAATTCGACACGTTCCCGGATATCCCCAAATGATTTAATGGAAAGTTTCTTTATAAAAATGAACACACGTTTTAAATCTGCAAATTATGTTAAACGACGTTTTTAAAACTCTTACAATAGTTATGATGTTATTTTCTAGTTGCTAATTATAAAATATAAGATTATTTTATAATTTAATACATTGTTTCCTCGATGGGTTGCTAGAATATTTATCCCATTTGTAAAAGTATAGTTTCCGTTTGTTTATCCGGTTATTGATATATTACGAATTAAAAATCTTGAAATTATATAACTTAACCCTTTTTCAAATAATACATGTTGAAATTTACTCATGTGTTCAATATATATGATTAGGCAAGATTAATTAATACATGACACATTTATTTAACCATTTTAAACCACCAATATATATATCCGGTTTATTATTTATAAATCTCGCGATAATTTTTATTTATCGATTATTAAAATTTTGTTATACCAAACGCACCCTTTGCGGTGCAGCTGTCAAACCAAACGCCCCTTTACAGTTTTCTGTTACGCCAAACGCACCCCATGTGGTGCTGCTGCTAAACCAAACGCATCCTTATTGGTTTCTTTGTTACCCCAAACACCCCCGCTGTTAACCAAACGCACCCCTTGGGTGCTTCTGCCCAAACCAAACGCGCCCTATGGCTGTTTACAGCCAACCAAACGCACCCTTGTGCGTGGTTTCATCAAACAAACGCACCCTCGTGGTGCTTAAACTAGATCCAAACGCAGCCTAGCTACTGCCGTCAATCCTAACGCACCCTTATGGGTATTGACTTTGACCCGAATCGAACGCAGCCTAACTGATACAAGCTAAACTAAACACGCCTTATGGCTGTTATACTGCAAAACAAACACCCCTAGCTGTTACCCTACGAAAAACAACGCACCCTCGTCTGTGACCATTCAGACGAACACACTTGCTGGTGGTTTTTATAAAACCACGCGCATCCTATTCGGCTGCCACGCAGCCAAATCCAAACACGCCCTTATGTTAGCATAAATAAACAAACACACCCTTGCTGCGTTTTATAGCAGCCAAACGCACCTTCGGTGCTAATTCGTTTAAAACCAAATGCAGCCTTGTGGCTGCATCCATAAACCCAACGCACCCTGGTGTTGCAGGTGGTGGCTTCGGTGTGATGGTGATGGTGATGGTGATGATGACGAGATGATGATGACGATGGGGTGATGAAGAAGATGAGGTGGATGTCGTGGTGGTGTGGCTGTCGTGGTGATGGTGTTAATGTTGCGGTGGTGGCGATGACAATGGAGTGATGATGATGAGGTGGCGCGTGGAGGAGAGTGGTAGTGGGGATCGGGTAGATCGGGTCACTGTGTGGTGGACGTGATGATGTTGTTGATGGTGGCTGTGGTGGTGGCCGGAGCGTGCCGGAGCGGTACCGGCGGCTGAAAAAAAAGAGAGAAAGGAGATGAAGATGAGGTTAGGTTAAAAATAAATGAGTATGACCTAAGTTTATGTATATATATATATTATAAAGTTTGAAAACAATGTAAACAGTGCATGTTAGTCTCGGGTTGGATGTAAAAATATTACCCAGGACAAAAAACTGTCTACTTTGTGAAAGAATGGTTCGGGACTCGTCTCGACTAGTTAACAATTGATTCAAAATACAAAAATTGCGCCATAGTTTTCCAAATTGTTTTTCTCGCGAAAATGAGTATTTACTCGACTAATGTTTTATAAATATTTTTATAAAATATATTATAAAATATATTATAAAATATATTTAAATCATTATTATTTATTTGGTACCATTAGGTGTCGCGAGTAAGCTTTGTCCGAAAAATAAAACTTTAATTTCAACGTTCGCGTTTTTAAATAAAGGCTATTGGATAAATATTAACTAATTTATTAAATTTTTTTATTTAATAAAAAGTGGTAATTAAATATAAATTTAATTATTCATGGGCCGGCACGCGTTGTGTTCAAAATTTTGCGAGGTTATTTCAGTCCTGTTCTGTTTGTTTTCGTGTCTCGGCTAAAACTAAAAAGTTGTCCGAAATATCGTTTTACATCAAATTGCTTTAGAGTCCGAGTTGTGAAAACGTAATTTAGTGGTTCATTTTTGATAAATCAACTATGAATTAATATATATCTTTTTCGTTTTCGAATCAAATAAGTTAAAAATAACTTTGTACTCGCGGTGTGTAATAATAATTATGATTTATTATTTAAATACGTTCCGAAAATTTTACCGGTCATGCGGTAATTGCTTTTATTAGACAATAAAACGTCAAAAATCAAAAAGTCAAGTCAGACTCGAAAAGTCAAAGGTTAAAATAGTCTTTTAAAATTTCGAAAATTCTCGGATGTTACAGTACGCATGTATGCATTAACCGTATGCACTATCGAAGCAAAGAATATTAAAAAAGTTATGGCCGATCACAGTTGGATTGAGCCTATGCAAGATGAGTTGAATCAATTTGAGAGACTACAAGTTTGGGAACTCGTTCCACGACCAGAAGGAAAGAATATTATTGCTCTCAAATGGCTTTGGAAGAATAAATGTGATGCTGAAAATATTGTGGTTCGAAACAAAACTCGTCTTATGGCAAAAGGATACAGGCAGGAAGAAGGCATTGATTTTGAAGAGTTATTTGCTCATGTTGCTCGTCTTGAGGCTGTTCGGATGTTTATTGCTTATGCTGCTCATAAGAATATCACAATCTTTCAAATGGATGTCAAAACGGCTTTTCTCAATGGTCCTTTGAAAGAAGAAGTCTATGTCAGCCAACCTGAAGGGTTTATTGATCCAGAATTTCCAGATCACGTCTACAGGTTGAAAAAAGCTCTATACGGTCTTAAGCAAGCACCTCGTGCATGGTATGACAAATTGTCTTCTTTTCTAATTGAACATGGGTTCACTAAAGGTATTATTGACCCGACTTTGTTCACACGACGTCACGGGGAAGACATATTACTTGTTCAAGTATATGTTGACGACATTATTTTTGGTTCAACAAATCCAGATTTTTCAAAACGTTTTGCAAACCTAATGAAAAATAATTTTGAAATGTCGATGATGGGTGAACTAAAGTTCTTTCTTGGACTTCAAGTTCATCAATCTCCCTGTGGCATATTCATAAGTCAGTCACAATATGCAATTGAGTTGTTAAAGAAACATGGTCTAGATGAATGTGTCTCAATGAGTACACCTATGGCAACTAAGAGGCTGGATGCTGATTTACAAGGCACTCCTACTGATCAAACGACTTATCGTCGTATGATAGGAGGGCTTATGTACCTAACAGCCAGTCGTCTAGACATTGCTTTTGCTACTTTTATATGTGCTCGTTATCAAGCACGTCCTACGGTCAAACACCTCAAAGAGGTTAAACGGATCTTTCGGTACTTGAGACAGTCCTATAACATGGGATAGTTCGAGGATGATAAATCAACCATCTATTAGATCATAGTTTGCACTAGTCGGTTAGCTCCAACAAAACAGTTTATGATGTAAGGAATTTGTAACAGCACAAGTAATAACTTTGGAGTGAGATTAGGAAAATTCCAAGAGAGGCCTTAGATTTCTGCGGTAGTGGCCACATGGACACTATTGTGTCTCTAACCTTTTTAACGGTATTCCGGTGATTAATAGGGTTAAGTTTCAATCTTCGTGTCATTTGGATACCATTAGCCCACTAATTTATAATTTATTACTTAATTAAAGAAGCGTCCAATTTATGTAAAAATGTTGAATTGATAAACTTATGGTTCGGTGATTTACAATTTCTTTATTAACGGATCTGAAGGCGTCCCTATCCTTTGTAATAAAGAGATTAAAATAATCTCTACTTAAGAATTCTGATGCAAACAAGCATTACACATAATGCTGCATAGGGGGGTAGATGTCATGACATTGCAGGTGCTATATATGTAGTATGGGACGAGTGTTTAAAAACCCTCTTTTCTGGAGACGGTGAGTGAATGAAACAATCAGGCGAGATAGACCATAGAGTCAAGGATAGTTAATAAGTACTCAGTTATGAGTAAATAAGGTCAATAGTCTCGATTGAACCGGGTCAACAAAGCAATTTCCATTTAAATCAACTCCCAATTTACAATTACCGCCATACAAGGTATTGTTCTACTTAGATTCATTCTAATCCTATGTAAACAGAACTGTGTCGTGGCTTGTTAACATAGCATTTATCTATCAAATCCAATTAGTATAAGTCCTGGCCCTTACAAACACTTGTAATAATTTAGATTCATACATTATTCATGTATATAATGAACTGTTCCGGGTTTGTTTAAATATCATATTATATATCAATCCTTATCATATACAAGTCCCGCCCATAAATGACTTGTAATACTTAGTTTATACATAATTTTCCATGTAAACAAAAATTTATAAAGGTCTCCGTATAATACATATAGATAATGCTATGAAGAAAAATAATATCTTTAGAAGACCATTGTTTTTAACTTTACAATGTCTGAGTACGATTGAGACCATATGTGAAATCACACTGTCTATGAAGTAAGATGAGAACATTGTATAACTCACAATGTTATTCGAGTAGATTGAGACATTGTGCAACCCACAATGTCTAGAAGTAAGATGAGACCATTGTATATCTTACAATGTCTGACGAGTAGGAATGTGACCATTGTGCATCCTCACAATGTCTTTAGAAATGCCTGTGGTCTTTATTTCAAAAAATCTTATATGAAATAAACGTTGCGATATTCGCAAAAGAGAGTAAGCATTATATATTAATTATATGTTCTGTCATGTAAACACTAAAGGTAACAAGTAATAAGAAAGTAAGGCAAGTAGTTCTTTAGTGTGTATGCACTTTGAATATGTTTGTTGTGTGCATATGTTTGTGAAACGGGTATAGTCTTGGGGTAAAAAGCAAACGACTTCTCTATATCCAGTGCTCTGAACTTTCTGTAACACCCCCAAAATTTGTGTCGCAGCGGAAATATGGTCGGCGGGGCGTTAATTCATGATAACAAATAGCACATATTACAAGAGAACGGGACTCTATATGTGTCGTTTGAAAGTATTCACGTTTGATTTCTTGAAATTGATATAAACATTTGTCCCATAATCTGCTCACAATGAAATGCTTTGATATATACCTATCGAATTTGATCATAGGTATGTATAGTTAAAAATCCCAAAATTAAAATCTTGTCAATATTTGGAATCATTGCAATCAAGTAAGCCAAGCAAATACTAATTCATATGAGAAAAAACATGCTTTAAAAGTTTGTCAACAGTAATGTTGGTGAGTGCATAGGTTTTGTAGTATGTAATGTAATTGTGGGAATCCAAAGTTTATAAAAGTATGTCTCTGATTATTTCAATCCTTATTAATAAATCGCCAAAAATCGTTATGAGTCATAATGTTAGAACCAAAAACGAGTTTAGTGTTTATTGCTTCGCCGCAATATAATGAAACATGTTCAGAAATTAGTAATGTTCAATAAGTAGTATGGACAACGTGGATCGTTGATTTTCCAAAATGTATGGGTCTACTATAACAGATACTAGTACCACATAAATAATATCTACTGTTGCGCTAAGCTCAGGACACGAAAGCTCGACATCTTATGTATGCATTTTAATGCAAATAAAAGGCCGTGTTGATGTTCTATCCCCGACAACATCCAAATTGTTCCGACATGTATGCATTCGTGTTTTAGTACGGTCGAAACTAGTAAGAGCTACTCACCCGAATAGGGATGTCAATCCTAAATAGATCAATTTATACACTCGCGCTTCCTTAACCGGTCCCCCGGTCAAGAATTTAACAGTTCATGATAATGGGCAACGGTAGGTTATGTTACTTAGGCACATGTAAAACAGGAGATGATAACCGAAAACACTTGTGGTCAATAATAATTGACTCATTGTATTCGTAAATAGCTTTGTGTAATTAAATCTCATAAAGTAGAAAAGAGTGTGATATATAATCAAGTAATGAGTCGTAATGAGTATGAAACAATTTAGTAAAACGTGATATGCAATATGAGTATTGACAAAAGTATGAAACAAATTTGTAATAAAACATGTTATTGTGTTTGTGATTTGAATTGCCCAAAAATCAAGTATGTAAACCAAGTGTGTAGAATAGTATTGTATGAAGATATTGTAACGAATTGTAAACACGTTGTTTTGAGAATGTATTCTCCCCGAGATTTTGTAATGCTAAATGTATAACAAGGTGAAAGAGGGGCTTATACACTCACATCGATGTTGTTAGAAACGATATTGGCGGGGATGCGCATATTAAGCGCTAGACAAAACGGAAACAGGAACGACTCGACCAAGAAGATGCAGCTGATCCTAACGGTTTATCCTAGGATGATATACTTGGGTTTCCTGATGAATGAGTACATCAACGTAATACGTTGATAAAAGATTTAGATTTAAAGTTTGTAATAGTTTGGTGGTTAGTTGGTTAAATAAATAAATCATAGAGTAAAACGTATGAGTGTGTAATATATTCAATTATTATTACATAATGAAAATAACATAGTATATAATTCATACAGTGAATTATATAACAGGATTACAACAACAATATAATAATCTCGAAGCGTATATTAATACCCGACATGTGTTATATTAAAAGTTGACATTTAAAATTAAAAGGTTTTATTAATATTATTCCTTCCAAGTATTATATAAGAAAGATGATAAAAATAAAGGAAACTAAATGATTCGACACGTGCCCGGGAATCCCCAAATAATTTAATAGAAAGTTTCTTTATAAAAATTTACGCACGCTTTAAGGTTGCGGATTGGATAAATGAAATTTCTAATATCCATAGTTTACGTTTGATTATAGAGGGCCTTCACGATTTAGTATTTATTAAGACATTTCAATTTATAATAAGTAAAGTTGTTTTGTATAAGTATACCAAGTGTAGCGATTTTGTAAAATCTCCGACACGTCCTATTGGGTTTATGTTACGTTTCTATATTTATCTAAAGTTAATTATTGTTATCAATAAATAACCCCATAATGCAAACCCAAACACATCCTTTAACAGTTATTATAAACGCGAAAACGGAAATAATAAATAAAGTATTTACTTAACCAATACCACATTTAGATCCTGTTTAATATATAAATATATATGTGAAATCCTTTAAATGTTATTATCCGATTTGTATAAACCAAACGCTCCCTTCGAGATTATAAACACATAAAAAAAACAACTAACATAATTATTTAACCATTAACCACCGTTTTAATCCGGTTTTAGTTATAAAATCTTTCGTTATGTTTATTAGTCTATTTCTTTTATATATAAACCATCACGCGAATTGTAAGTCTGATCCAAAGCAAACACGTACAATAATAAAAATAAATAGTACATTTATTGACGTCGTCAAAGACTTGAAAACACAGGGTGTTATACTTCTGCCCAAACCAAACGCGCCCTATGGCTGTTTACAGTCAACCAAACGCGCCCTATGGCTGTTTACAGCCATCCAAACGCACCCTTGTGCGTAGTTTCATCAAACAAACGCACCCTCGTGGTGCTTAAACTAGATCCAAACGCAGCCTAGCTGCCGCCGTCAATCCTAACGCACCCTTGTGGGTCTTGACTTTGACCCGAATCGAACGCAGCCTAACTGATACAAGCTAAACTAAACACGCCTTATGGCTGTTATACTGCAAAACAAACACCCCTAGCTGTTACCCCACGAAAAACAACGCACCCTCGTCTGTGACCATTCAAACGAACACACTTGCTGGTGGTTTTTATAAAACCACACGCATCCTATTCGGCTGCCACGCAGCCAAATCCAAACACGCCCTTGTGTTAGCATGAATAAACAAACACACCCTTGCTGCGTTTTATAGCAGCCAAACGCACCTTCGGTGCTAATTCGTTTAAAACCAAATGCAGCCTTGTGGCTGCATCCATAAACCCAACGCACCCTGGTGTTGCAGGTGGTGGCTTCGGTGTGATGGTGATGGTGATGATGACGATATGATGATGACGATGGGGTGATGAAGAAGATGAGGTGGATGTCGTGGTGGTGTGGCTGTCGTGGTGATGGTGTTAATGTTGCGGTGGTGGCGAT
>BQNB010170853.1:0-13632 GCA_026074375.1 Tanacetum coccineum | reverse complement strand
AAGCTAAGTTACACTAATTGCTTTAAGAAAAATACATAATTTAAAACATTTAACTAAAAAAAAACAAGGTAAAAGTGGTCTGTTCTCGGCTTGCTTTCTCTTCAATTTATACAAGTCTCTTGGAAGTCTTGGGGCTTCACATGTGCTAGCTGTGTTTGTTATGTGTGTAGAAAGTCCTCAAGCAATCCTAGCCATTGGATTGGCTTTTGTCTTCATCTCACCATTGAAAGGGTTTTCGAGGTTGAGTGTTTTGCAAGTGGGAAGGGGTATAGGGGTCAATAGGTTGTGGGAAATGATAGGGGTGAGCTGTGGAGTACTTTGGGAGGTGGTATTGCAAGAAACAGTGGGGAATGAGGCTGTATAAGTTTTGGCGGGTACGGGGGGTGTACAGGGGTTGGTTACAGGTTTAAAAGAAAACGTTGGGGAAGAGGCAAGTTTAGTCCCTCTACTTTCTTACTCTTTTCATTTTATTTTAAGCCTAATTTCAGTTATAAAGATGTTTTGGAAAGAGGCAATAATGGTCCTTGTGGTTTTATAACAAAAAGAGAACAAAGAAGGTTAGGGTAATTGGCACTTTTGGTCCCTGGGGTTTATAACTAAAAGGAAACAAAGAGGGTTTTGGTTAATTACAACAATGGTCCCTGCTGTTTATTAACTAAAAGAAATAAAAGGATTTGGTTAATTGCATTTTCAGCCCTTGTGTTTTATTAAACCAATTTTCTTTTTAAAACAACTTTCAAAAATGACCTTTTTAGTCCCTAAAGTTTATAAAAAGGATTAATGGGCTTTTGTTGGGCTTGGGTTTGTATTGGGCTTGTATTGGGCCCATTGGGCTTGGGTTTGGGCCCAATAAGGTGTGTGGGCTTTGTGTGTACAATGGCTGAGATTGGCTGTAACTGGGGCTAGGATCGGGCCTTCAAAGTCTTCACAGTCTTTGTCAATTGCACACAAATGGGCTGTTGTAATTGATTGAGGGCCCATTTGGTCTTTACAGTCTTCATAGATATACTATTAGGCTTTCCCGGCCCATCAGATGGGTAAAGATTGCATTCAATAGCATTCTTCAGTATTGACTCTGACTTTGGCATTGATTTTGCACAGTCTTTTCCATTCCATGCTCAGTTTTGTCATTTTGGCTTGGTTTTCTGTTGGCAGTTTTTGTCTGTTTTTGGTCATTTAAGCTCGTTTTCAGAGGTAAAAGATATGTGTAATTAAGCACTTATCAATAAGCTTAAAAATTCGTTTTTCAATACTTATAGGGGTGTTTGGGTTAAGATCCAAAGTGGGTCAAAAGGGTTTAAAAACCCTTTGGGTCAACTTGGCCAGATTATACAACCTTTTTAAGTGATTAAAAGTTAGTTTTTATAAGTTTTGAGAGTTTAAAAGTTGGTTTTAAGGATTTGAGAAACACCCTTTTGAATCTGTGGTGTCAATATTGACTCAAAGGGTTCAATGGATTAAGCTTGCTATAGTTAACTTTCTAATATGATTTTGTGTCTCATTTGGTGTCAAATGCAGTAGAAGTAAATGTCTTAGGTATTAGCTAACTAGTATAAAATCTGTCACTCGAGAGGCATTATATCCAAAAAATTACTGCCCGCATACCCTTGTTTGCGGCGGCATTCAACGTAATCTTTGAGTATCATTAGAGTTTCAAGGCAATATAGAATGTATCGAGTTTAGATGTATACTCCGAAAAATCCATGATATGCGGGACCCCTGCGCTCGAGTAGGGCGGAAGATCGTTGAATCTCGATATTCCAGCCTCATAAAACGATCTTCACCAAATCTTTGTTGACTAATCTTCTACTCGTGATTCATTTCGAAGATTCTGTCTTGTCTGTAGAGTGATGGTACTGGAAAATAATTCTTAGTAGATGACATGGAATTTCAATACAAGATGTCATCCCCAATATTTGATGATATCGATCGAGCGGGGCGACTTCTTACTCTCAAAGCCCGTTAATCTTCGCCGAGCTGAGGCACACAGCTCGAGGGAATATGGGAATAAGCCTAAGGCTTAACCGACGTACCTCGGGACCGTTCGGACGAACTTTCATCTTAGAAATGATCTTGTTTGAAATATCGAATGTGAAGCTATAACAGAGGTCTTCTTTGATCACATGACCTACACAAAAGTCTAGATATCTAACTTGTTTTTGAATCTAAACAGTCTTCAAGTCACCGTGCATTAAGATCAAATTTGTTACGCGATGCGATCTCGCAACAACGCTGAGCATCCTCGAATAACCCTCGGTTTTGGTGCTTTCTAGCCAATAGAGCGCCATAGTAATACGATTATCTCAAGGTTTGTATATCTCATCGTATACTACGGGAGGTAGCTCACTGAGATTTTTCAACTTGGAGGTATTCACACTCAATTAAATCTGGTTCAACAAAGTCGGTGGAACTTGTTGTTTGTTTGACTCGGTTTACAGAATTACAATAAAGCAACGAGTGCTAGCATTGTCACTAAAATTAGTAAAAAGAACAATATTTCACACATCTATCTTTTTTTTTGAGCACTTCCTTTTGGACTTCTTATCTCTCAACAAGTGACTTTCTCTCGATATTTATTTTAAATAACGATCAAGCGAGATAAGACAACTATAAACCTAAGATAATCAACAAGCTTCTCGGTAAACGTCTACCAAAAGAGAATCTCTCTCCACGAATGGCGCTGCAGGAGTAGAAAAGCGCGAAGTCCATTAAAACCTTTTTCCTTTAGGGTCGTATTCCTAGGATCAACGCCCCTATAACCCCTCTTTGAAGCTTGTGTAAATCTTTCAGAGGTGAACCGTACCGATCGCAATGACACAAAAGGGCACACGTTTTTGATTCTTCAGTTTTCACGGAACTTATAATAATGATAACATACTTCAATTGAAAGTATTATTTATGATGGTGTTCTTTTACACAAACTTGTGCTGTACTAATTTGATTTCTCTTGTTTTATGGACAAGTTGTTTTTATGTTTTTTTTTGGTTCTTTCCTAGTTGTTTTTTGCGATATTTATACTAAAAAGAAAAACTCAACAAAATATTATTTGTATTTCTTTATTTTAATAACAAAAATAACTTTACAAGGAAGGATTCTTCAAAGAACTAATTGTCAAACTTCGGGATCGACTAACGCTTACAACTCCTTCCCGATAGCAACGCGGTGCCACAATTAATTTCTCGATACTAACTTTTAAAATATATTAAATAATATATAATTAACTTATAAATATATACATAAAGGATAATTATTGAAAAATCAATGAAACCCAGGAAGTAGATATTGCGATATTCCCGGTACGTTTACATAACCCAACGAGGATGAATTGAAAAAGTCGAGACGGTTTGATAATCGACGTGATTGAATGGAACAAGATTTTTGATTGGGATTCTAACTCTAACGGGAAATTAAAGCAATTACACTAAATACAAATTAAGGGCACATAATTTAATAAAACCCAAACGCAAACAAAGGAATCCAAAAACGCGGCTAAATTAACAACTAAATCAAAATTAAGCCCTAAAAATGAAAACTTAGTTACTAAACTTTAAAATGATAAAAGAAAATTTTCTAAAAATAATTATATTTTTTTTGGCTTTTTAATAATTTTTATTGAAATATAAAAACTAGTTTAAATCTATTTAAAATCCTAGAAAAGTAGCAAATAAATACCTAAAATTCCAAAAATGCTTTCTACCAATTAGAAACGTCTAAATATGATAAAAATATAAAGAAAACTATATTTTAACTACTTTTATAATAAAAATCTATTTCTAAGAATTATTTAAAAAGACTAAAAATCAAATTAAAATACTAAAAGTGGTAAAAATAAATTTTAAAGCTTTAAAACTCAAAAACAAATATCTTAATCTAAAACTAAAAACAAACTAGTTTTTTGCAATTTTCTGAAACTTTCCTACCTCTAATTTTTATACGACTTTTTAAAATTTTTATCTAACGAAACTTAAAAAGAAAAATAAACAAATACAGATGGAAAATTATGAAAAACATTTTGCTAAAAAGTCCTAACTAACTATGAAAGGTAACACTTAGAGACAAATTAAGCTGGTTCACGCCAACTTAATCATATAACCCAAAAAGCCCTTAACATAGCCTACGGCTCTATTAAAGTCTCACAAATGGGCCAAAAATGTGCTTAATTCATCTCAACCACTTGAGTCTTTATAACAGATAAATATCAGACCCTCTGCAATAATTTTATTATCTATTCTCTACGGGCTTATCATTCGTCTGGTTATGGTTATGTTTACCTGTGTACAAGGGTTGAATATGGGTTGACAGCGACTTAGATGGTTCGTTAGCGTGCTCGACCTCTACTTCCCCAATTCCCCTTTTGTTTTTTAAAACTTTATTTAGCACATCGTATAAATAACGCTGCTAAACAAGCAACTTAATTCTAAATGACAAAAATTCTTTCCTAATATTAGATAACTGGAAATAAGCACGAATAACGCAAACAAAGTTGACGGAAAATGCTTCTTTAATATGCTAATAAGGCTTAACCCTTGCTACACTTTGTGTATTAATTCTTTTTGGGACAATTAAGCTAATGATGTGAGGAGAATGATCAAATAAAGCTAAACAGATATCTAACTACACTCACCTAAAGATCGCAGCATACATAACAACCATAAGCATTTAAATTAAGCTAGAAAAACGATTAAGGCTAAAAAAAGTGTAAAAACTTAAATTTAAGTCTAACAATACAAAAAGCCTCAAATATGTTCCTAATTTCAAAACCAAATAAGCTAAAAAGGCCCTATCCTAAACATAATAAGCAATTAATAAACTAAATAAGCAAATGCAAATGACAGATAAGACTAAAATAAGCAATTGGAGCTTAATTTTGCACACAAAACAGTCATGAAACAGAAATAAAAAAAAACCCACGACTATAGCTACAGGTAAAAATTAATAAGTCAACACAAAATACAATAAACCGCTTTTTTGACCATTAGAGCTAATAAAAAACAATTGTACATACTTCCATAAAAGTAAGAAAAATGCAGCGTAATTTGTTGGCTCCACAAACGGGTCTTTACCTAGCTCTTAAAAATAAGACTAGAAAACTAAGATCCTTATTAATGATGAAGGGCTATACCCTAGAAAGCTTAAAACAATAAGCCTTTAATAATCATACAAACTTGAGAAATCAACAGTTTTGAAACACAAATAACGCCGATCAAAATTCAGCTTAAATGTAAAGCCTATTTGCGTTTCAGATGTACGAACTACTTAGAATAAGCATGCAAATAGATCCTTATTGATCTAAGACTCTACAAACAGACTAAATCTCTTAATGCTCAAAGAGCACTCTATCGAACCTTTACAAACACACTTTGAAATAAAGTAAAGAGCAAAAATACAAGCAAATGAAATAGTTGCAACTGTTCCTTTCTCAACACACTAGTGCTTGTTATAGTATTATTAAGCGGTTCTAAAATCTTAATCTGACTCGCACATCAGAAGTCTGTAATACGACAAAATGATCTGAAATCTGCACATGAAATGAGTATTGTTTGTTTTTTTTTACCTTTTTAATGTCATAATGATAAAAGTACAAATCAGGTATAATCTTAAAATCATTCTTAATTCTTATGAAACATAAACATGTTTAAAATTATAGGAGCATTAAATCATAAAAAATAATATAGTTTGTGCAATGATGAGCAATAAAATGTCCTTATAAAACATTCAAAATTTGTGTCGCAATATATATTCTCACAAAGTTGCCAATAGTTGAGTACACCATGTAGATAAACATCTTCATCATTTTTTCGAAATTGTTACTGATCATTGTATGACTTTACAATTATAAGATTGGCGATAAACTAAAAATTCATAGTATACTTAACTATTGTCTCAATTACAACAATTAAAAAATTTTTGAGTGAAAAATTTTAGGCTCATGAAATTACACGGGACATAATTAATTTCACAAACTAGTTATATATTACTATTGTTTGAAAAACTTTTATATGTTAAACATCATCAATAGTATGTATTTAATAAAAAAGTTTAATTTTATTTAATGTAGTATCAATATTGAAAGAAGAGTAAAAATATATCTTGAAAAACAAAGATAGAAAAAAAAATTAAAGAAAAAAAACATACTAAATAAAAAAACAAAAAAAAATAAATTAAAGAAAAAAAAAGTAAGGAGTAAAGAGGCATTAAGAGGCATCAAGACCCCCCATCCACATCTAGTTGGTTAAGATGTTTCAGCCTCTGACCGCGTCTGAACGAGAAAAAAAAACAAACGCACTTAATGAGCCAAATGTCTGAACGCGTCTGAATGAGTCAGATTAAGAGGCTGTTAAGAGACTCTTTATGAAAAACAAACACCACCTTAGTGAAATTTTGACAGATTTCACTATATCCTAAAACAAACTTGAAGGCTCTTAAACCAAACTTGCATACTGCATTTAGACACTAAAACAATTCTAAAACAAGCCTTAAAATAAGTTTTTGGACAGCTTAAGCAAATAAGCTCTTAAAACCTTTTTAAAGACCACTGACTTAAATGATTTATAGAAAAACCTTAAAATCAAGCTTTGAAACTTAAAAACTTTTGAAAACAGCAAATTTTGATTAATAAAATGCTTGCCAAAATTGGCAAAGTGACCCACATTTTTTTAAACACCCATTTGACCCACTTTGGCACCTTGTGCCAAACACCCTTTTAGGTTCTTAAAATAACTTTTTTGGCTGATTAACTAAAATTCAAGCAAGATTTCTTAAAAACATATAACGAACTAGTAAAGTTAAACTAAAATAAGCAATAAGAACAAAGCAATAAGCACTGAAAAGAGCAAATAAGTAATAAGCAGAATAGAGGGCATATAAGGTAGTTTATGAAGCAAAATTTAAACTAGTGACAGATAAGCAACGAATAAGGTCAAACAAGCATAAAGGCACATAAATAAGCAAGCATAAGTAGGAATAAGCACAAATTAAGCTGATGAACAGTAAATAAGCCAAAAATTAGAAAAAGGGAAACTTACAAGCCCCTTGCACAAACAGGGCAAACAAAAGGATCTACAAGCTCTAGCTTGTCAAAGACAAGCTAGTAAGAGTCCATAAGCCCATCCCTTTTTGGCTTATCATCCAAAAGTAAGCTGTGGTAATTTTTAGGGGTGGATTTCTTTTTGTGTTTTGTAAAGTTTTTCTTAAGTACTTAGTCTTTTTTATAAAAACAGCTAGCTTATATGATTAAATGAGGGCTTTAAGTAACTTATGAGGAGTTTTTAACAGTAAGAAAAACATGAATCACAATCTAGCTTAAAACTTTCAAATTTTCATTAAACTCAAAAACAGATTACAAGATTTTGTAAATTAAAAGACAATGATTAAAATAACTTGAAAACTAAAAACTAGGTAAAAACTCCTTCTGCCCTTAGGCTCACACAAGTCCTATTTATATAAGAAGAGGTCTTGGAGGTCTTGACTCTTCTTTCATGTGTTTCTTTTGTGAGAGGGAAACCATGTGTGTTTGTTGTGTGAGACAAGTCCAAGCATCATCTAAGCCATCCAATTTTGAGTAGTCCCCAAGCATTCGATCTAAACCCTTTAATTCCTTATTGTTTTTAATGCCCAATGATGTTAATGGGGATTGCAAAGGTGGACAATGTGCCCCATGTGATGTGGGGTAGAGGTGGGAGGTGATGTTTTTGGCTTAGAGTTGCAGGGTGGTGTAGGGTTGAAGATACACAAACAGGGCAATATTGGCTGGAAAGTGAGTTTATCTGTTTTGGGTAATGACAGGGGTGAGAGTTTTGAGATTTTGACAAATATGGCCCCTCAACTCTTATATCTTTATTGCATCCATCGTCCTTGTGTGCAAAGTTTTTGGAGACTTAGAAGAAATCACCCCTCAAAGTGTTATGTTCATTTGCAGGTTAAGTCCTTGTGACTATATAACTTTAGGGTTTGGCATAAATGGCCCCTAAAGTTATATATATCATAGTTGCATCTTAAGTCCTTGATGTTCAAGTTTATGGATTTGACAACTTTAGTCCCTGAAGTTGTATTTTCTTTGACTTGATAACTTTTTGGCTTTGACTTTGCTTTGACTTTGTCGGGGTTGACTTTGACTTCTCTTCACGCTCTTTCCGTTCTCGTTCTCGGTTTTGTCGTTTTTGACTTTGTTTTTGTCCTTTTCTTTATTATCCGTTACCTGCACATTACAAATGCAAAACATACAAATACAAGATATTTTTGGTACGTTTTTTGTCATTTAAGTCCGTTTTTAGTGGTCAAAGGTATGTGTAATTAAACACATACCAAAATCCCCCATACTAAAACATTGCCGTGTCCTCACGCAATGCTATAAGTAAGCACTTAGAAAACTAAGAATCTCAATCCCTCTCGACTAATTACCTCGAAAAGTAGCTAAGTGTGCATCGAGGGGAAATAAAGAATCAATAGCTTTGAAAAGCCCCGTCTTTACCATTTTTAAATATATATACACTTATCATATTTTTGTATTTTTTTTCTTTTTAAGCAACTGACTAACTTATTTGACTTTCGTTATTTATAACTTTTAGGGATCATAGAACAAGATGCATTTTGATCCTAAAATGCCCCAAAAAGGATAAATTCATCGTTCCTGACTTTTCATTTATTCCAAATCAAGCTTAAAACGAAATCACCGTTAAGTATAAGTTCAGATGCTAACACTACTCATATTTGTAACTTGTGAACTTTTCACTCCCGACAATTATTATATATTAGGTGAATGTGCCATTTTGAATTTCAACCATGGATCAACGTTTTGCAAAATTCTATGCTTCACGTTCCACCCGAGAATAATGAGTTTGAAGGCGAGATCATCCCATGTAGCGACTTTCGTCTCGGCACATCCCAACCTTGCGGCTAAGTGACCAGGCTTTTGACACCCCACAGAGACTAGTATCGGGACTCACGGACCTTAGGTTTCAAAAATTCTTAGGTTTTCCGTATACACATAGCTTAAGATAGAATAGTTAAAGTTTAAAAGCATATTTAAATTTAACAAAAATAGATCTATTTATTAATCCACACTTACTATTAAACATTGATGCAATTGTAACCCTCGACCTTTTAGAAGGCTGTAACATCGGTTGTGAGCCGGCAAGATACAACAAACTTTTATCAGCCCACAGTTTATATTTATTATATTTTTTCATTTTTTAACATATTATCATTTTTTACGATATTGAGAAGACTTCTTTTTGAAAAATTTAATTATAAGATGAACTAAGACTAAATTTTTTGCTATTAACTACATAAAAATTGTTGATTTAAGTTTAATCTCCAAAAATAGCACGTATATTAATTCGGTTAGAAGCTTATGGGAAAAAGCCACAAATTACATACATGAGCTCTTAAGATTTCCAAATAATCTTTGTTTAGCATCCAACTCATAGTTAACTCTATCATTTTTTGTTCTTCGCGAATATTCACGAACGTTTAGTCTAAAAGTTAAGGAACAAGCTAGAGCTCAACACGCTCGGTCGAGTCAAAATTTATTCTTATTCTACCCAGCAAGAAAGTCAAAATTGTGACAAAACACTTATTTTATTTTTGAAAATTTTTAAATTTTTTCATTTTTTTAAAATTTTTGGTGGTAAAAACGGGATTACGTGAAAATTACAGCTGCAGGCATAATCAAATCGAAGATCCCCCATACTAGAATTAAACATTGTCCTCAATGTTTTTAGAAAGGTCTCTACGTAAATCCTAAGCCGTTTATTAAGTAAGATTAAAGATAAACGTTAGCCGATTAGATTAGGATATTGGATTTCCCAAATGAAGCTGAGGATTTGATGCTCTTGTGATCGAAGGACAAAACCGCGAGCACGAGAGGCTTTAAAAATCTGGGACAATCCTGGACAATCACAAAAACATAAGCAAACGAGAAAGGAAAGAGGCAAGTCTCTCACAATAAAAACACTTATTCATTACTACATAATATAACTACGGATAAGCATGGGGTGCCTCCCACGAAGCGCTTGTTTAGGGTCACTAAGCTTGACCTAATCCTCGAATTCATTTGTCCTTAGGGATGGTTTGGAGATCCAAGACAACCATTTGTGGTACGTCCCCTCTAAAGTAGTGCTTAATTCGATGACCGTTCACCTTGAAGTTTGGCCCCGAGTTTTGGGATAACTCAACGGTGCCATATGGAAAGACATGGGAGGTGGTGAACGGTCCGGACCAACGGGATTTCAACTTACCCGAGAACATCTTCAATCTAGAGTTAAAGAGGCGGACTTGATCACCGACGTTAAAAATGCGGTTTTTGATCTTTGAGTCATGGATCCTCTTTGTTTTCTCTTTATAGATCAAAGAGTTCTCATAGGCATGATCACGAAGTTTATTTAGTTCATTGAGTTGAACTTTGCGGATCACCCGCGGTCGAAAGGTCAAAGTTAGCATGCTTCAAGGCCTAGTAGGCTGATCGGTATATGACACGCCTTTCCGTATACGAGCTTGTATGGAGTACACCCGATGGGTGTTTTGTAAGCCGTGTGGAAGGCCCAAAGTGCTTCATCTAATTTATCCGACCAAGAGGCACGGTTCTCGTCTACGGTCCTTTCAAGAATTCGTTTCAAGCCACGAGTTGATACCTCAACTTGCCCACTTGTTTGTGGGAGATACACGGTGGAGAGATGATGAGTGACTCCGTATTTAAGCATGACCTTTGCAAACTAGTCTTTGCAAAAATAGGTTCCGCGATCACTTATGATAGCACGAGGGGCACCGAATCGGGCGAAGAGAGATTTAAGAAATTTGTAAACAACTCAGGCATCATTGGTGGGGAGCGCTTTCGCTTCAACCCATTTTGACAAGTAGTCGACCACCACGAGTATGTACTTGTTCCCTCGTGAAGACGGGAACAGCCCTATTAAATCGATGCCCCACACGTAAAAGATTTCGCAAACTTGGAAGGAATTTTGAGGCATTTCATCACGTTGCGAAATTTTTCCCTGACGTTGGTACGAGTCGCAATTTTTAACCAACTCGTGTGCATCTTTGGCGGTGAGATTTGCACCATGAGGTCCCCCGGTGGGTCCATTGTGGCAAGCTTCGAGGATGTCGAGGGCTTCTTTGTCGTGCACACACCGCCGGATCACTTGATCCGCACATATTTTGAACAAGAAGGGGTCGTCCCAAAAGTAGTGTTTAACATCCTTGAAAAACTTGTTCTTTTGTTGGGACGACATCCCTTTAACAATGAAATTCCCCGCGTGGTAATTTGCATAATCGGCAAACCACGGGGTACTTGAGTCACCACGAAAAGTCACCATATTAAGTGTCTCGAGAGGAAACGTTTCATTTATCTCCTTTGGGTCGAGCACATTTTCATAAGGATTTTCTAATCGGGAAAGATGATCGGCCGCGAGATTCTCGGCTCCTTTTGTGTCAATTACGTTGAAATCGAACTCTTGAAGGAGGAGAACCCACCGGAGCAATCTCGCCTTGGAATCTTTTTTAGCAAAGAGATATTTTAGGGCGGAGTGATCCGTATACACAATGCTTTTGTTCAAGATGAGGTAAGACCAGAATTTTTCAAAGGCATACACCACGGCTAACATTTCTTTCTCCGTCGTGGTGTAATGCGATTCCGCCTCGTTCATTGTTTTACTAGCATAGTGTATAGGCCTAAAGTGTTTTTCATGACGTTGCCCCAAGACTGCACCTATGGCAATGTCGCTTGCATCGCACATAAGCTCAAAGGGTAAGTCCTAGTCGGGGGCAATCAAGATTGGAGCTTCCGTGTTTATTCTTTAACGTTTGAAAAGCTTAAATACAATCATCGGAGAAGATGAACAGAGTATTTTTCTCAAGAAAATGAGTCATCAGTCAGGAAATTTTGGAAAAATCCTTAATGAACCGTCGGTAGAAACCGGCATGACCGAGAAAACTCCGAACACCCTTTGACGGTGGTGGGATGAGGTAACTTAGCAATCACATCGACTTTGGCTTTGTCAACCTCAATCCTGTTCTTTGAAATCTTATGGCCGAGGATGATGCCCTCCTTGACATTAAAATGACTTTTTTCCCAATTTAGACAAAGATTGGTGTCTTCACACCTTTTGAGCATCTTGTCCAAACGAGAGAGGCAATTTTCGAATGAATTCCCAAAGACCGAAAAGTTGTCCATAAAGACTTCCATCGTTTTTTCGACCATGTCATGAAAGATAGCCAACATACACCTCTGGAATGTGCCAGGTGCATTGCATAAGCCGAATGGCATGCGACGATAGGCGAACGTTCCGTAAAGACATGTGAATGTTGTCTTTTCTTGATCTTTAGGATCGATGGGAATTTAAAAGTAACCCGAGAAACCATCAAGAAAACAATAGTAATCGTTTCCCGCTAATCTCTCGAGCATTTAGTCCATAAAGGGAAGTGGAAAATGGTCCTTACGGGTGGCTTCATTTAACTTGCGGTAGTCAATGCATACACGTCACCCTGTAACTAATCGAGTCGGGATCAATTCATTTTCATCATTTGCGACAACGGTAAAACCACCTTTTTTTGGTACGCAATGTACGGGGCTTACCCAAGGACTATCCGAGATCGGGTGAATTAATCCGGCATCAAGAAGTTTTTCAACCTCCTTTTTGATGACATCGTGGATCTTTGGATTCACCCGTCTTTGGTGTTGGACCTATGGTTTGTAGTCATCTTCTATAAGAATCTTGTGAGTACAAAATTCCGGGTTAATACCCTTTATGTCAAAGAGTTTCCAAGCGATGGCTCGCTTGCGTGACTTCAAAACCTTTATGAGAGCGGCTTTCTCCTCGATACTCAAGTCTTTAGCAATTATGACAGGCAACTTGTCGTCACCCTCCAAAAATGCGTATTCGAGATGAGGAGGTAAGTCCTTGAGTTTGACCTCAGGAGGTTCATCAATTGAAGATTTAGCTTCATAAACTTTAAGTTCTTTTCAAATTTCTGGCAAATAATTTCCTTGGTTGGAAGGGGGTGGTGAGGGATCACTATTAAGAATTCCTTCAAGAAGAAGAATATCCCCCTCCAAGTTATAGTAAGAGTCATCTTCAAGAGCGAGGAAAGCATCGGCTTCCTCAAGAAGAAGAAAATCACTATCCCCGAAGGGAGTAGGAGTCGAAGAAGAGGTAGAAATAATCGGGTCATAATAAGGACTGGGATTGCCACTCGCGATCAAATTGGAGAAATTGAGAACTTCTTGAGAATACTCCTCATAATCCATTTCAATGACGTCAATTCGGTTCGCCGTCATATCATCGTAATTAGCCGAGTATCTCGAAGTTTGATCAAGATTGAATGTTACGGCTTATTTTCCAACACGAAGTGTTAGTTCTCCTTTGTAAACATCAATCAAGGCACGTCCGGTCTTTAAGAAGGATCTCCCGAGAATTAGGGGAACTCGAGGATCGGCATCAAAGTCTACGACTACGAAGTCAGCCGAGAAATGGAACTTTCCTACTTTTACTTAAACATCTTCAGCGATACCGATCAGTTGAGTGATCGAACGGTCCACTAGTTCAAGAGTCATACAACTAGGAGTGAGTTCCGGAAGAGAAAGTCTTTTCCATACGGATAATGGCATGAGATTTATGCTTGCGCCAAGATCAGCCA
>BQNB010170852.1:2680-13632 GCA_026074375.1 Tanacetum coccineum | reverse complement strand
ATAGATTCCCTCCCTAAACTAAAATGAAACATTGTCCTCAATTTTTAAAGGCGGGTCTCTACGAAAATCTAAGCCGTTTATTAATTAAGCAAAGATAAACGTTAATCGATAAGATGAAAGGATATCGGATTCCCCAAACTAAATTCAAACAAAGGATAGGAAGCTCGAGTGAACCGGGACACAACACCGAACACGAGAGGCTTCAAAAATTGTTGGTTCAATCCTATAAAAATCACAACAAACAACAAACAACTAAAGATCGAAAGAGTACAAGCCTCAACACACAACACATTTGTTAGAAAATAGAAAGAAGAAAGAAAATGGATAAATATAACATAGGGGGTGAACAACTCCCACGAAGCGGCTTGGTTTTTGTTTCACCAGTCGCAAGCTCGACTCGATCCCTGAATTCATTTGTCCTTAGGGAGAGTGTAAATGGAAGAGAAAATCTCAATCGGGCTTTCATTAATGTTTGGACAAACATTAAATCATATGAAAGTTCCATCCCGATGAGATGCTACCGGCTTTAAGTGAAGATGCCGGGGTCAAAAATGGTATCCTCATTTTTGGTGGAGGAAATTAAGGGAGAAACCTCAAGGTAGGTGAGAAACGGGAGAAAAGTCCTAGTGACAAATGTGAAGGAATCGTCAGCTTCAAAATTAATCTCTCCTCCCCCTTGGTTAAAACATTCATCTCCATTAAGCTCATCAAAATCGTTTATCTCGGGTACATCGGTCTTAATAACTAAGCTAATCTCAACATCCGGTGGTTCTGGAGGAGGACGAGGAAACGATGGATCAAAGTGAAATGATTCAAACTCAGGAATTTCCAAAAGAAGATCATTTGAATTATCAGAAATAACAACACTAGTCAACCCTCCCTGATCGGGCTTAATCTAAAAAAGAAACAAATCATACTCGGGAAGAGAGTAATTAGCATGAGTAGTGGTACTGCCACTTCTCGTCTCTTCCGTATGATCGCTAAAATTCTCGAATTCGGGTAAAGAATTATCCAAATAAGAAAGAGAAGTATCGGACTCCTCTAAGAACGAATCACTATATGCGACGGGGATAGGAAATGGAGAAGGAGACTTGAGCACACGATCCAGAGTAGGATTAACTTTCAAAGATTCGATATTAGAAATAAGACGATGTACGTTTAATAATTTCTCTCAAAGAATAATGTCTTGGATTTGAAAAATATCTTCTAAGTTAAACTCTTTCTCTTCTTGATCTTCATTTTCCTCCTCCAAACTATCGAGCTCTGAATAGGAAGGTGTTGCATCAACATACTCGATGTTCTCAAAAGAATCGTCATCACTCGAGGTATCATCATTTGGATCAAAATCATCTTCAACAATTCCCGATGGAATTGGAGCAATATTAGCAAGTTCACTGGCGAACTCCTCGAGAATAGGGTCGATCTTAGAAGAATGAACAATCGAAGTATCACGGTTACTCAAAGATTCCACAAGATCTGACTCAATATTATCACAATTAGGCACATCACTCGTATCGTCGGAAATACCCTCGAACTCACTTGGGATTGGGACAAGGTTCTCGACACTAGACTTTATTACTTCGTCCGATTCCATTTCTGGAATAGTGCTAAGATGCTCGTCCCCCATATTTAGAGAGTTATCTGGCTCCTCGATCGGTAAGTCGGGTGTGATTGCTTTAGACGTAGAATATCGAGCAATAATATCTCCTTAAGGAATATAATCATCCTCGTCGACAATAGGAATATAAAGCATGTGACGACGGGCAGCAGAATACTATTCTTCATTGTAAGCTTGCTCCTTTTTTTGAACTTCGCTGCCCCATTCATTAAAATCTTGCTTAAGTTTTCGAATTCTAATCTCACAATCTCTCTCGTATTCTTCATCAATCTTCTCGCCTTGAAATCTTTTATAACCCAAATCATTCGTGATATCTTTAATTTTGTAATCAACCAATTGCTGCTCATGCCTCATTTCCTCGATATTCATATCCTCTTTAGCCGCTTGCTCTACCACAATTCGCCTTTCTTCTCCCTTCTTTTGCATAGTTTGACCAACCATATCACATATGGATGTCATTTGCTCCATAAGCTTGTTTTGAGAATTGAGAAACTCATTTTGAGCATTGAAGATTGGATGATTGACGGTATATTGTGGGGGTTGAAATTGGTCAAAACCAAAAGAATTAGAATCATAGCAAGAATTTTACTTACAATAATCTTCATTCATTGGTTGACATTGAAAAGTTTCATGAGGACCCCCGTAATTTGCACAACAAAGATATTGTTGAGAAGAACTTTGAGAATTTTGTGGAAAATAATTATCATTAAAGTTTTCCAAGCTTTAATTGATTAAGGCGTTGCTGCTACTCTAGCAGAACGCGATGCAAGCATGAGCAGAGATGGTGATAACAGCCATGGTTCAGGAACCGGCGGAAGAAGGCAAGTGCCTACTCAACGAGAATGCACTTACACTGATTTCTTGAAGTGCCAGCCTATGAATTTCAAAGGTACTGAAGGAGTCGTTGCCCTGACCCAATGGGTAGAAAAGATGGAATCTGTTTTCCTTATCAGCAACTGTGCTATTACAAGTCAGGTTAAGTATGCATCTTGTACTCTTCAAGGAAAGCCTTGACGTGGTGGAACTCCCACGTAAGGGTTGTCGGACAAGATGTTGCATATGCAATGCCATGGACGGCTTTAAAAAGGATGATAACAGATAAATACTGCCCCAGGGGCGAGATACAAATGCATCGTTGACAAAAAATTCCATCTAATGAATCACCGCACTCATAACAACAATTATGGTCAATCTGTGGAGGATCTTGCGAAGACTTTACACCGGGGTCTTGATTTACAACGCATGGCTCTCGAAGAGCATTAACAACGTTGGTATTGTCATCGGATGATTCGGAAGTATCTTGAAAGTCTTTGAAAATTCCATTTTCAACACAATACGCAAGCAAATCTTCATCGAATTTCTTTCGTAAAAATGCACATCCACGACAACTCGGACCATCAACCGGGGTTCCACACCTCGCACAACGCGGAGAAGAGTCGGGTTCGGGAACAAGTATCTTGTCTTTAAGACTCCCTATCGAACAACATTCTTTAGTGTACAATCTTCCACAAGTCGAGCATTCTTTAATTGCGTAACGGGGATTCAAACGATGAGACGCCATAAGAATTAAACAATTAAGAGGATAAGAAGAAAGAATTAAACGGATAAGAGGAAAAAGAAGAATATTTTTAGGTTTTGAAAATAATACATAAGGAAATAAAAATATTTTTGGATATATATATTTTTTTTTAAGATAAACGAAAAATATTTTTGGGTTTTTTTAAATATTTATAAAGGAGAAAGAAAAATAAAATAAGAAGAAAAATATTTTTGGATTTTTATATTAATTAGTACGAAAATAAACTTTCCGAAAAAAGGATCTTCAAGGCTCGAACACGAACAATCCCGTAGAAATCGCTACACCTCTCCCCGGCAGCGGCGCCAAAAATTGATCCGTCCAAATCAATACATATGAATATATAATATAATATATAAAATACGTACTATTAAGGATAGAAACAATTATAGTATAGATAAGTATTTCCGTTGGGTTAAGAAATTCACTTTTAACCAAAGCGATATCTCAAAAACCTTCCGGGTCGTTTTCTCGACGAGAGATGAATAAAAATCTACGTTCAAGTTGTAATTCGAGCTTGATTGTCATAAAAGTTTTTGGTTTGGTTTTCTAAATCTACTAAAAGGGAAATCATATAAAAGGAAAGCTAAACTTTTGGTTTTAAACTATTTTTATACTAAAAATTAAACTAATATTAATTCTAAGATTTAAAACTACAAGATTATACTAAAATTAAGCTAAAAGATATAAATGACAAATATGCTTGCTAAGTGACGTGAAAAGTTCATCAAGTGTGAATTTAGGTTTATTAACGAATTATAATCTTTAGAAAAGATAATTTTCTCACAACGTTGGTTTATTTTGAAAACAATCTAAAGAAAATAATTACTAGATGTGTAATTTGATTATTCTCTGGATTTTGCCCTTTAAATAATCAACTTACAAATCTAAATAATTCGGAAAATTATTAATTTCTAAACCTTTTATAAGTCCACACTTAATTCCCAATTCACTAATCACTTAACTAGCACTAATAAATCTACTCACTACTCATAATGAAATTAAACATAGCATTTAACTACAAAACTAAATCTACACTAAGCATGGCAAATTTTAAAACAATATTATAAAATGATAAAATAAAAACTACACTAATTAATTGAAAAAGGATAGAAAATGGAACCGAATTGGAGACCCGCAATTAAACGAATACCACCCGATTTATTTAACTAAAACAACTAATTAAAGTCGGTCTAGCTAAATAAACCCTTAAGCTCCTCGCCTCATGAGATGACCGGTACCAAAAATCACAAATCGAAACATACATTGTTAACAGATACTATCATAAATGCAATTTAAACATTTAAGCCCAAAAATGAACGATCCATTCATAGTCCAAATTCTAATTCTATAAACTAACGCAGCCTAAATGGTGCCAAGGTTAATCAAACAAAATGCAAGACTAAAATGAAATTTCTTCAAACCAAACCACAGCCCAAAAAAAATCAAATGAAAAGCCCAGGTTAATTTTAAGTACCAAAGGCAGCCTAGGAAAAATCTAACATGGCCCAATTGATTTGGGCGAACACGAGAATGAAACAATTGAGTTTTCCATATTTCATTTAGTAGATTAGAACTTAAGTAAACAATAATTTTTCAAACATCAATTATCTAATTTTGAGCGTCAAAAGTAATTAAGCGAAATGGTAAATCACGAAACAAGCTAAGATCCATATAATCAAATTCGCACTTAATAAGCTAAAATCTAAACTCTAGTCTAAATGAGATTTTAATACAACCAAACGAGATCTAAACTCATAAGCAATTAACAGAAACCAGTAAGCAAATCTTCAACATCTATAAGCGAAAAAGATAACGAGATAAGCACTTAGACAACTTGATCGCAAATTAAACAAGCTCAAAAGCTAAATATCGATTCTGATGAAAGCACTAGCTAAACTTATTAAACAAACGAGAATAAGCCTAAATCAATAATATTACGAGATAGGAAATTCTGAAAACAAGATAAGCACATAAACTAACCAAATTTGTGAAACGAATAAGCAAACAAGCGAATAAAAATTCGATCTAGCATTACAAGCTCAAATGAAATGCAATAAGCTGTTGAGAAGCTTATTATATCAGATAATTTGAGCTTCTGAAAACAGCAAAACGATTTACACGCTACGATAAGCCAAATCTGAGCTTATTTGGGCTTATTATTTCGAAAAGCTTTAAAAACTAAAATGATTGAATCGAAAAAGCTAACAAGAGCTTATAGGAGTTTATCATTTAGCTTTTGAGAACTTTTAATACTAATAAACCGTAGAGATAAGCACGAAAAATTAGCTTATAGAATAAGCTACACGAAAACAAATAGAAACGATAGATTTATTGAACAAAAAGTAACAAGAGAAACATCAATAAGCTTTAAATCATTTTTAGTACATCAACATATTAAGTTCTTGAAATAAGAAAAGTACAATAAGCATAAAATGTAAAATAAGCTGTTACAAATTTTTATTAAGCTAAAAACTAAAATCTAAACTAAAAATATAAAGAAAAACTCCCTCTAATGAGGGGAGGCGTGTGGTGTTTTATAGGGGAAAAAGGGCTAAAATTGTAACTTTGCACCAATCATGAGAGTCATTATTAGCCAATCATTTGTAATCACACGGATCGCCGCTTTACAATTTATTTATCCAGCCGCTGAAAAAGCTCCACGTGGCCTGTTGAATTGCTTTATCTCTACGCAGCATATATCAGTCCGTTGGATTCATTTTAGCTGTGAATTGAAATTGCAATATGAGAAGTAACTAGCCTTGCCATGTGTCGCACCCTAACTCGTCCAATCCAAAGTAGTGGAAGGTCATGTGAGCTCAATCTATTTAATTTCAAAGCACATGACATGATGTCATGTGATGTCACCATTTAAATCAACATACAACTTTTATTTTCAAGCTTTTGGGATTTATTTGGGCTAAGTTAGTTTGGGCTGGCCCGACCCATAAAATGGGTTACGGGCTGGCCCAATAAAATTCGAGGGCACCGCTGGACTCGTTTTCTCACGCTCTTTTCATTCTCGTACTCGGTTTTTTCTGGTTTTGTCTTTATTTTTGTCCTTTTCTTGATATCCGTACCTGCACATACACAAACACAAAAACAAGCATATATTTGCCATTTTAATTATGTTTTTGGTCTTTTGGGCTCGTTTTTCAAGGTAAAAGATATGTATAAAATAGCGAATACCAAATTCCCCCATACTAAAGTATTGCCGTGTCCTCACGCAATGTAATAAATACGCGCTTAAAACTAAAAATTCCAATCCCCTCAAACTAAACATCTTGAAAAGTAGCAAAGTGCCCATCTAAAGGAATTAAAGAATCAATAGTTAAGAAACGCCCCGTTTTTCCATTTTCAATATTTTTTATTTTTTACTTTTTTTTATAACTTTCCATCACTTCATAACATTTTCATCATCATTTTTTTTTAATACTTAGGATCATAGAACAAGCAAAATAAATTCATCGTCCCCAACTTTATGTCAAGTCTTAGGAAGATTGTACTTTAGAACTTTGGTTTAAGAGTTATGAGTTTGATTGAAGAGTTTGGAATTATTGTATCACCGTTCGGGCCATCATAATTCAGAAGTCATTCAGTAAACGTTTGAGGAGCTAGGGCACTTTAAATCGTAAACCCAACAACTCAGTCAGAACGTAATACCAAGATGAAACCTCTTAATATGAAGCTCCCTAGTATTGTGATATGATATAATCAGTTTTAAGCGTTTTGATCAATATCTGGAAATGTTAAGCACGAGAAGCGTTAATTAAAGATATGCAATTAGGCCCTGTCTTGTAAGGTTTTAAACATGATTTTATACTTTTTCAAAATGTTACATTTTAGACCCTGAGGTTTGGAAAATTGCAATTAGGCCCTTGGAGTTTGCACTTTTACGACTTTGGTCCCTCAACTTTGAAAGATATGCCAAGTAAACCTTGGACTTTGAAAAGTGACATAATAGACCCCTATAGTTATAACTTTGATAAAATGACACTTTTAGTCCTTTTAGTTATAAGTTATCTACTGAAGTTACGAATATTTCCCTCCTTGGCATGGATTATAATTACAAAACATGTCCAAATTGCCATGCAAGCTTAGTTTAACATTTCAATAGACATTTATAAGTTATAATAAACTAAAATATGAAGTTTTAACATAACGCAAGTTTAAATTAACGATTCGTTAAGCTAGGAAGTAAAACGGGTCAAATTAGGGTTTCAAAACGTAAACGCGCGGGTTTTAAGTTCAAATTCCTTCATTAATCAATAAAGTGGTTATTTTAACATTAGTTAAGCATGCTAGAATAGATTATAACAATATTTAACCATTATAACATTTAGTTTTAAGAAAAACGCGAAATAAGGGTTTCGGGTGTACGGTTTTGGATCAAAATGGAAAATGAGCATGAATTGAGTTATGAAACTTTAACAGGAGTATATTTAGGATCATATGAACATTATAAGGGTGTAGTAGCAGAATTAGAACATTCAAAACCTGGGTTTGAGCTTCAATGATCAAAAATGGTGGAAATGGGTTGTTTCGGGTAGTATTTCCACTCGTACGCCTTGTATCTTCACTCCAAGGCTTCAATTCTTCAAGGCTTCACTTCTTGAACTTCTTTAATGATCCTAGGATCATATGGGAGCAAAGTATTGCTTCCAATTGGGTTATAGAAAGATGAAGGCGGGTGTGAGTTGTAATGAAGAATATGAGGTCCTATTTATACTTGTAAATGATCAAGGTGACTAAGGAAGCTAAGTAACTCTTATCATCTGATTTTGGACATGTGTACAAGCTATCTACTGAGGTGGGAGCTCTATGGAGTGAGTTGTGAGGTCTAGAAAGCTAGATGAGTGTTATTGGAAGGGTGTTTGTGGCGGTTTTAATCGGCAAGACTTAAGGACCATAGGTGACATGTGGCTTCAATTTTAACCCAAGGAAATGTAATAAGGAGTGGGTAATCTGCTTTAAGGGTTTCTAGTAAGGAGTTCATGTAAGTAACTTGCACATGGATGGGTCCTTAAATGTCAAATTGAAGGTGAAGGGTTCGGGCAGTTTTGGAGGTACGAACCTATGGTTTCACAAGTTTTCAAGCTTTTATTTCGTGTGTACTTGATTAAGGATAGTTAATATATGTAGCCAAGGTCTGATATAGGAAGGATTAACAAAGATTAGCAATTGGTTTGGTTATAAACGGTTTTAGAATTGAAGAAATTAGGTCACGGGTTTGGATTAGGCACGTTTAGGTTTTCTTGACTTTCTAATTATAATTTTGCATACTCTTGAAATATAATGATGGGAATATACGATCTAGAGCTTAAATAAAGTATTATCAATGAAGTTTGATCATTGGTTTTAGTTAAAATGGGTTGAAATTGAAAGAATAAGCCGTAGCTTAGAATTAGGGTTCATATAAGGCTTTTAGGGTTTTCTAGCTTTGTAATTCTCGTACATTGTTGAAGCAAGGATGGTTAATGATGGATAAAGGTTTGTAAACTCATTTTATGGGTTTACAATGACTCTTGGTTGCTTACTTGAGAATGAGATGGTCTAAAAAAGAGTAAACGGGTCAAAATCATAATTAGGGTACAATTAGGGTTTTCTAGATTTATTTTTTGTATACTGTTGTTAATATGTTGAAATGATGATGTAATATGGTTTAAAATGTTGTAATTAATGTTATTACAACTTATTTGAGTATTGGTTTAGGTTTACAATGGATAAAAACGAAGAAACGGGTCATAGTGTAGTATTTAGCTCGGGTTAGGGTTTTTGAGTTTTGAATTAGGGTTTTAAGAGTAAAAATGTGTATGAAAGATTATGAATAGAATAAATAGGGTTTACACATTGTATATTAAGTGTAGTATCTTGTACAAAAATGGTGGTGAAGAAATTATTGCAAATATGAGTAGTGTTAGCATCTTAACTCATAATTAACGGTGATTTCGTTTTAAGCTTGGTTTGGAATAAGTGAAAAGTCGGGAACGATGAATTTATCCTTTTTGGGGCATTCTCGGATCGAAATGCATCTTGTTCTATGATCCCTTAAAGTTATTAAATAACGAAAGTCAAAACGTTCTAGTTAGTTGATTAATGAAAAATGAAAAATACAAAAAGATGTGTAGGAATAGGTGTATATATAAAAAATGGTAAAGACGGGGATTTTCAAAACTTATGAGTCTTTAACTTCCTCGATGAACACTTAGCTACTTTTCGAGGTTATTAGTCGAGGGTGATTGAGATTCTTAGTTTTCTAAATGCTTACTTCATAGCATTGCGTGAGGACACGGCAATACCTTAGTATGGGGGATTTTGGTATGTGTTTAATTACACACACCTTTTACCTTTAAAAACAAGTTAAAATAACCAAAAACGGACTTAAAATGCCAAAAATATGCTTGTTTTGCTAATTGTGTTGTGCAGGAACGGATATCTAAGAAAAGGACGAAAAACGAAGCCAAAACGACAAAACCGGACACGGAATGGAAAAGCGTGGAAAAGACAAAGTCAAGTCAAAGCCCAAATCTAAAAAAGTCAACCCCGACAAATCCAAAGCCACAAGTGAAGAAAAATAAGTTTAGGGACCAAAATTGCCAAGTCCCTAAACTTATTTAATGAAGGATATAAAGAAAATGATTGCAAGGGCTAAAAATGCCAACTGCCCAAAGTATTAACTACAAGGGCCAAGTCTGCCAACCCTCAAAAGTCATACATCACAAGGACCATGGATGCAATACCAAGTATAACCCTTGGGGGGTGTTTTTGCCAAGTCCCAAAACGTTTAATAACACAAGGACGTGTGATGCAACAAACACTATATCCATGAGGGACCAATCCTGTCAAAACCACAATCTCACAACTGTTTTTGATTTACTGTATATCTTCCTCATCAATTTCCCGCCAAACTCAATACCCCACCTCCTGTCACCTATCAAGCCTCGTTGACAATCCCACAACACTCCAAACCCTTCACTCTCACAAACCCCACCCCCACATGGATGTGCCATGCTGGCAATCCAAAATCCCTCAGCTCGGATCAATGGTTGATATAATTTGAGTGGGCACTACTCAAAATCAAGGGCTAGGATTGCTTTGGAGTCCACTTTCACAACAAGCACACAGCTCAAATGTGTCTACAAAGAAGCACACCCAGGAAGAAGACAAGAGAAGACCAAGACCCAAACCCTAGCTTATTTGGCTATAAAAGCCTTTGTAAGCCATTGTGGCAACCAGTTAGTTTTTTTGGAGAGTAATTTTTAGAATTCACTTTTAGTTTTTTAAGTTTTAAACTGGTTTTTATGTACTTGTAATTTTTTAATGAAAATTGAGGTTTAAGTTTCAAATTGTGTTTCCAAGTTCTTGTTTCTTTTAAGCTCTTATATTAGCAATTTATAATCTGTTTTAAGACTTTGATACAAAAGTTCAAGAAAAACAATAAAAAAAAGTACAAAAGGGTTACTGTTTGATAGAAAATGGATGAATGGGCAAAAATGGATGGCCCATTGGTTTCTTAGTTTAGCTTATTTATAAACTTGGGTAGGTCTTAGAGCTTATTTAGGTGCACACAATCTTGTTTGGAGCAAGGATTAAAGGTATGCTTTCTTTTTAAATTTTAGCTTATTGTTACTGTAGCATTGCTTATTGTGGCTTATTTTCAGCTTATCTATCTTAAAATTGCTTAGTATAGCTTATTTCTGTTGGTAGCTTATTAGCTTTTTCAAAGTGCTTATTTATGTTTGCTTTTCACTTTTTATT
>BQNB010170849.1:0-13632 GCA_026074375.1 Tanacetum coccineum | reverse complement strand
GCAGCCAACCAGGCGGTTCGTTGGCGTGCCGGCCGACTCGAAACTGCTTGCAGGGCGATTTTGCGGTTTTGTGTTTTTAGTTGTTTGCAAGCTATGGTTCAGTTCTGGAAATGTCTAAATGCTTATTTATCTTAGTTTCATTGAAGTTGTGTGGTTTATTGATTATGACTAACCCGAAAGCTAATAATTTGGTTTGTGAATCTATGTTTGTTTTATAGTTTATATTTGCTTAAGGGATGGACACTTTGAGTAAGGTTTCTGAGTACTTAAAAAAACTTGAGGCTTTCTTGGATGATGGTGATTCATTGGAGGCTAGGAAGGTTTAGGTTGGAAAGAGTAAAAAGGAATTGGAAATGTTTGAGGCATTGGAACATAAAAGTGTTGTGGTTGAGTCGGAGAAACATAGAGTTATTTTTTTATGAGGTTCTCATTCTCCTAAAATTAGTGCACGAATTAGTAAGAATTTTTGATGCTTGACATCCATCAAACTAACATATAAAAAGGCTTGTGATGATTTAAACTCGAGTATAGGTCGAAAGGACTCATTTGAACAACTTGATATACACATTGTTTTCTAGTAAATGGAACTTAAAAATGGCTTAGTAGTTATGGAGTTCATAGGTCGAGAGGGTTCATCATCAACCTAAGATACATGTGGTTTTTGTGAAATACACCATAGATCCAAACCATATTAAAAAGCTTTGTGAGTCATACAATCATGTTTTAACCAAACAAATCAAACTCTCATGTCAATGAAATGGATTTTTAGCACAAGTATTGTTTTTATAATAAATGAATTTACCATGAAGTGTTTTCTGAATTTAGAAGTAATAAGGATCATGACAACCTATTTGCTTGTTTTGTTGCTATGTAATGATTATTACCAAGTCCCGTGGAACAAACTCGACTTACCTAACTTTACAATGAATGAATGAGTATACTTTCTCGTATACATTTTTAGTAGATTAATAAGTCGTGAATATAAATTTAAAACTTGAACGCAATACTAAGCATCAACATTTCTTTCTACAACCATGAAATTAATGCCTTATATTCCAAGTTGCAAAGCTACTTTTGTTTTGGCTCAAATATTACGTTAGTTACAAAACTTGCTGACATTCATACTTGCTAACAAAAATGGTTTCAATTTCTGCCATCCAATTTTCAACACAACCAGATATGCAATTCAGCGGATAACCAGATCATCATAATCAAGGAAGCAACATCATAAATCGATCCACAAAACATCCAAAACACAAAAAAAAACACTAACCAACAAAATTTTTCAAAATAACACATGCACATTTTATATTCTATACGCATTTTCGATAACCTAAAACTCGCTTCACCAGGTAAAGGAAAAATAACACAAACACGCTAGCAACCCACTAACAATAACAAAATGAACCAAATACATAAAAAGGAAAACCAAATAAAGGCAAAAAAATCTTAAACTACAACATGCAACAACTAAATTAGAACCAAATCTGCAAACAGCTAAAAAATACAACAAGCAAAAAGTTTACCTAACAACCAAAACTGAACGAAAACCCTAAAACTTGAAAACACATTATCAGCATAATGGCTAACCCTTATAATAGAGAAATCATAGTAACATAATCTACACATAATCCCAACCAACACCCCTAAAACAAATACAACTTTAATCAATTAAACGAAAACCCCATAACAACGAATGCAACAAACAAATTAAAATAACATCACTTACATGCAACAAACTGTCACACCCGTCTAAGGCGGAAACACGAGATATAATGAACAAGATCATCATAACTGTCACACCCTAAGAATTTTTGGTCAATATTTTAAACTTTTCCGATCATTATTTTTTATTTTTATACGCTACGTTTAAATCCGGGAAGTTAACCCGCGCAAATCTGAAAAACATCATCGGACGCGTTTCGACTTCGGATTTTGATAAGTTTAGATATTATATGAGTTATTTTATCTTTTCTAAGTGTTTCGTAGTTTACGATCACTCTCGGTATTTATTTTTACGCTTTAACGTTTAAATTGCGTTTTTTGCGTTTTTGACCTAACGGAACCCCAAAAACCCGAAATCTTTTCGTGTAAACTTTAGTTATCGTCCACCTCGTATTCTTGAGTCAAAAATTTCATTCACCCTTACCTCTTGTTATATATGGACGCCCAAAACCCAACCAAAACAACCTTGAATCTTGAAATTAAATCAAATGTATCTTTTTTGTCTTACTATGCATGTGTTTATATAAGAAAGAGATAGTGACCTCTCATGAAGTCACTACCATGCACAAAACCTTATGACCAACACATACATGTGATCACTTGACCACTTGTGTTTCATTTGACTTGAAATTTAAATTTAAGACCTAATTCATGAACCTTGATAAAAAAAATTTGAACCAAATGGTCCTTGTGGCTATGTTCGGCCGAACCACACACACACACCTTTGGTTTGTGTTGGTCACTTAATACTTAAAACCATGTAACCCTAAACCTTCCTTTGGCCTATAAATACCCCATTATAACAAACATAGGGTGCGTTTCATCTCATATTCCAACGGCCTTGTATCAAAATTTCACATCTCTTCTTTTCCATCTCTCTAGTCCAGACCAACAAATACCCTAATAGGGTTTCTATCTATGATTTCTCAGCAAGGATCCCTCATTCAAGTTCATTTCTAAGAACGTCTAGGTGTTTTGACGCATTGGTTCTTTTCCTTTTAAGGGTTTTATTCAAGATCTACAATTAGGGTTTTGGTTACTTATTTGGGGTTTTTCTAGGGTTATTATTTTGGGGTTTATAGATCTTGTGATTTCACTACTTGATCTTCATTCTTGTTCAAGTATCTTGAATCTTTCCTTGTGGTTTTTCCTGTATGTTTTCTTATATTGTCATGATCCATACATCCATTATGTTGTCATTTCAATTTTTTGAAAGATTTTAAAGTCAAGATTTTCATAAATATGCATACTACCTTATTGTTATAGTTAAATACTATGTCTCTTGGTGCTGATGAGAGTTAATGGTGTTTTGCAACAATAAAATGAAAGGGATGATGTTAGATTTAGGTGTCCTGATGGTGTTGTTGTGGATTAGTGGTGAATGATGGTATTAGGCGACTAAGATTAGGCACTATTGTGAAGTTTGAAGTGAATTTTCGCTAATGTTTAGAAAGGGCCCACAAAATGTTGAAAGTGTCCGAAAAAAACCCGTTTTCGTATTTTTACATGCAGCAACTATTCATTTGGTTTCAGCCGAAAATAAAAAAAAAAATAAAAAAATGTTTGCAAGTTTCATTGGGCTCCATAACTTGATGGTTTTAAAATTCCGAATTTTTAAAGAGTGTATATCTGGAAAAACTAGCTATTCCAAACGAGAGCTCTTCAAAAACTACTTTACGCTAATGAAAACATTTTTAGGTAGACCAAAACCTCAAAAACAAATTAAGGTCAGCACAAAACTTATTTGTCAAAAACGACAACCAAATTCACTCAAACTCACAATAGTGCTAATCTAGCCTGAATCTTCATTCACAAACTAATCCACAACAATACCACACTAAAATCTACATTTCCTTCATTTCTATTGTTGCAACACTTCATTAACTGTCAATCTCACGCGCAAGAAAATAGTATTTTAACTAGTTAAACTAGGTAGTATCATTATTTATGAAATCTTGTCTTTAAAATCTTTCAAAAATTTGAAACACAAACATATGGATGTATGGATCTTGCAACATATATGAAGAACAAAAGGAAAAACCAGAAAGGAAGAGATTCAAGATACTTACAAGATATGAAGAACAAGTTTAGTGAAATCCAAGATTCTATACCCCAAATAAATAGAACCTAGAAAAACCCAATGTAATAAACCAAACCTACTTTGTAGGATCTTGAATAAACCCTTAAGAAGAAAAAGAACCAAATGTGTTTCAAAACACTTAGACGTTCTTTCGAAATGAACTTGGAATGAGTGTATCTTGCTAGAAATCAAAGATATGGAGAACAACATATTAGGGGTATTTGTTGGTGTGGAACTAGAGAGAGGGAAAAGAGAGATGTGAAATTTTGATAAGGCTTGGAAATTGATATGAAACCCTAGTGTGTGTTATAATGGGGTATTTATAGGCCAAAGGAAGGTTTAGGGTTACATGGTATCAAGTAATAAGTGACCAACACACACCAAAGGTGAGTGTAGTTGTGGATCGGCATCTCCGGATATTAAACCGAATAGCCACAAGCGCCAATTGGTTCAAAAAATTTGATCATAGGTTCATGATATTTAGGTCCTAAATTTTGAATTTCAAGTCCAAATGTACTGTTAAAGTGGTGTTTAAGCTGCATTTGTTTGGGCTTGGATGGATGAGTGGGCATGAAATGGACTTCCTCATGTGTCACTTTCATACCCCCCCAAAGCAAGGGAGTTCAAGGAACATATGCATTTGATTTAATTTCAAGGCTTTATGCTGAATTTGGGTTTGAGTTTAGGCGTCCAATATTAGATCAAGAGAAAGGTGACACAAAATTTTTTGAATTAAGGAAACGAGATGGACGATAACTAATGTTTACACGAAAAGAGAATTTCGAGTTGTTTCCGAGGTTCCGTTTGGTCAAAAAAACAGAAAAAAACGCAATTTAAACAGTTAAAGCGTAAAAATAAGCTATCGGGGAGTGTGCGTAAATACGCAACACTTAGTGAAAGGATAAAAAACTCATATAATATCTAAAACTAATGAATATCGATTTGCCGGAACGCGTCAGATGACGTTTTTTAGATATTACGCGGGTGTACTTCCCGGTAAACCGCCAGAATTCAAACGTTAACGTATAAATGTCAAAAATAATGTCAGGAAAAGTTTAAAATATTGACTGAAAAGCCGGTTGGGTGTGACAGATTTCTTCACTCATAGGTAAGTATAGGGTAATCTAATTAAAGTAACTTTCATAGGTTTGGCGAAGTTTAATCCCTGTGGTCTGAATTGTTTTCATGGATAGTCTAGTTTCCTATAATAACTTATTATTTATTTTCTTTTTCGAAAATGTTGGCACGCCTCCAAACGAAGCTAACGGATGATTATAATATGATTTTTTGTTAAGAGAAAATTGTTTTGCTGCAATTTTAGGATTTGACCTTGTTGTACTAAAACATTTTTTGGACCATCTATGATTTGAGTATGTCAGGCTTCCTTATACAAACCGAAGTTGACAATAAGGGCTTTCCCAGAAGAAACTTAAGTCATGCCTCAAATCCGAGCTATTATCCATTTTATATGACATTTCTAACCATGGCATTAATTTCTCGCTAAGGACTGTCCACATTTTGTGCATAATAGAAAATCGCCCAAAAGTCAATTTAAACGACACTTTCACTTGTTAAGATCAAACCCAATGGTTGCAAAAATCGTTGGATCGTTATCCGGCAGCGGTCGACCCACCTTGTGCTTGTAATCGGTCTCTAGGCAAGAGATTAATCGATATGATTATCGGCAATGGCCATTTTACAAAATTTGAGTATTTTTGACAAGTTTTGTGTATTTCTGGCGAGTTTTAGGTATTATTGGCAAGATTTTTTCTAAAAAAACTTGAAATATATTTAAACAGATACTATAAGTGATCAGAACAAGTTTACGGTGAGTTTTAGGTACATCCGACAAGATTAGAAGGTTTCCGGAAAGTTTAACCATCATTGACCACCGTTAATCGCCGTTGACCATGGTTGACTTATTTTTGACCCAGTTACATATATCGGCAAGGTCGATGGCCTTGTAGCGCCTAGGCGGCGATTAATCGGCCTTGTAAACCTTTTTTTGCAACACTGATCAAACCTCAACTTAGTAAACATGTATAGGACTATTTTTAAGGTCTTTTATCATCTAGTTTCATGAACTTGCACCAAAAACATGTCATGAACATAAAATGGGGTGTTTTGTTATTTGAATTACCATGATCATCATTCTCAATTTTGATGAATTAACACTACAAAATTGAGTTAAACAATCATACTAAGTTACCCATGACTTCCTTTAACATTATAACATGTTTAACATGATTTCTCAATGATTTTCAAGAATCATAAATTTACATATTGACCATAACTAATTCTAAATTGATCAAAACCTTACTTATAACTAAGAAACATGAATTATAATCATAACCCTTATTGGGTATGAGGTTAAACATGGTTTAGGGTTTTCACATAATTCATAACTTAAACTATCAAGTCTGGTTATTGTTTTGGTACCAGGTTTTTGTTTTAGGTTTTTTGTTACAAGACTTTGTGTTAGATAATTATGGTTATGGTTTTAAGTGTCAATTTTTGTATTAGTTTTCTATGTACATGTACATGCCTTTGTTTTAGTTTTGCTAAAAGATATGAAGTGCAGGTGGTGGTGTCTTTCAAGAGTCATGACTACAAATGTTTTTCTTTTAGTCCTTTGTTTCGTAAAAGAATGTCGTATACTACATCATGTATATGAGTGAATTATTTATCAAGTGGGAACGATTATAGTAAAATTCTTAATGGTATTATAAATCATAAGGTTCACGTCAAGGTCTGATAACATAAAGTATTTTGGTCCTTTTTGGTTTTAACTGAATTACATGGAATAATTTCTTGTTATGAATTTCAAACAAGTCCTTTTAATAGTGTCAAGCATTTTAATGTCTTCCATTGCGTACAAGTGAAAAATGTTATACATATGAAAATTTTACAGGTGTTTCATTTTACAAATGTATTATTATTTGAATGTTTTATTATTGATTTATTAAGTAAACTTTTGATTTATATTTTCAAAGAATGCACCAAATATGTTTTCCATATGCATACACCATTGTGGAAGATGCTCCAAGTTTCCAGGCAGATGATATGTAGATGGTGAAGAGGACATCTTTGATATTGTGGATATAGAACTCTTTTTTATGATTGAGTTAGATGAGATGGTGCTACAATTAGGTTACACATGTGACTCAGAGCCTTTGTTTTATTACTATTTAAGACCCTTGAGTTGTTTAGATGAAGGGTTGCATGCATTGGCATGTAATGAGGATGTTCGTTGTTTGGCTACCCTTGTAAGAAGTTTTAAGTTGATTGGGATCTTTATAAAACATGGTTATACGACTATAGATTCTTACCCAAGGGCAACACCACAAAGAGTTAGGGAAAAAATAGAAAAGTGTAAGGAAGATATATGTAGTGAACCTAGTACTAGTGCAACAAAGAAAAATACATTTGATAAATTATTGGTGTTGACATGACATGATTCTAGTACACATAGTAAGGATTTTGAGATTTGTGACTCTGTTACACCTACGTCTATACCCATGGTATGTATACCCACCCTAATGATGATTTTGTGATCACATATACACAACCGAGTAGTTTAGAAGTTGTTGACATACAAGGCCATGTTCTTTTACCAATAAAGTCACAATTTAGTAAACCTGAGTTTTCTCTCAGTGCAACCAACTGATAACCATGTGCTAGGTGATATGATTAGGCGTATAACATTTGATGCTATGGAATTGGATGGAGAAGCATGTTTTGGTAATATTAAAGGTAGGAATTTAGACAATTCAGGTATGATTCATGATGAGTCTTTTAGGGTTGATGATTTGGACTTAAACTTAGACTTAAATGTTGACCTAAATGTTCCCCTACTTGAAATGTAAGAAGAGGCTTTTATGTCTGAGGTTTCAAATGACCACGTGGTCAACAAATCATAAACACATGTAGATGTAGAACCAATAGTTGATGAAGCTAAAACTAAGGAATAAGTTGTAAAACAACAGGTTCAAGGTGATGAATAGGTTGGAGGTTCTGTTGAAAAAAAAATTCAACAGGGTAGTGGTGTGGAATTTGTTGAATAGGGTAGTAGTGTTCAAGAAGTACAATAAGATGTTGACGGGATCAAAAGTGGTTATGATATTCAATATGATGGCGACTACTCTAGTGAAGATGCAGGGACGGCTGTGAAGATGAAGTTAATGGTTCGCAGAAGAAAAGAATTATAGAGATGATGTTGAAAGTAAATGTTAATTGGTATTACCAACAATGTTCCTTTTGACAACATTGGCGTAACTAGTCTACTACCAAAGGAGGTTTTAGAAAAAGAGGAGGTAGATGTTGTAAATGTAGATGGTTTTGATAGTGATGAAGGTTGTGAGGATGAAGTAGGTTTTAAGAGGAGGAAGAAACTAAAGGAACCGATAAGAGGTATGGAAAACAGGGTGTTAATGATATGGCTTAGCTGAAGTACACAAATTACTGTAGGCAACATATGTGGTACACTGCAAAAGGAGTAAAGGAAAGAGTCTACTGCCATTCCTTGTAGCCAACAAGAATTTAGAAGCAGGAAAGGAATGCACAAAAGCAGGGTATAAGAGAAAAATCGTGTTGGCAGAATATGTCAGATGACAACATACCTTTACAAAGTGATCAATTATGGGTTAAGATGGGATGCTCGAAAGAACCCTATGTCGCCAAGTGGGAAAGCAAGTACGTGAGTGTTGGGGTAACTGGATTTCGCAGACGGGGCCCGCGCCAAATCTTGACTAGAATAAAAAAGGAAGAGGTCATGTAACGTTAATGACAGTCAAGGAAGTTCATATGTTGTAGATGCACAAGATAAAAAGGGATCTCCGCCATTGGTTCTTATATGTGGCCAAAGAAAAAGTCTCCAATAACTGGGAGGTGAGGAACACAAAGATACCCACAGATGCCTTCAATCAAGGGAAATCAAACACTGCACTTATAATTTCTTGGCAAAGAATACTTTTAACTAAGTTAGGGTTAACCCAGATATTCCAGTTAAGGGAGTTCAAGACCAGCTCCAGCGTAACTTAGAGATGCATGTTTCTTTGAGTAAAGCATTCAGAGCTAAAGCTAAAGTTGAAAGAAACGTTATAGGAGATCACACTTTGTAGTATGCTATGCTTAGAGACTATATTGTTGAATTGCAGTCTACAAACCCTATGATAACATCAAATATTTGATACTTTTTAGTGTCAATTTCCCCTATCCCAAGTAACATCGCAATCGTCTTATAAATACTAGAATTTCGATACTTTACAGTTATTACGGTTATTTCAAGGTATAAACTGTCGAAGGCTTATGCTGACAAGAACACGGGTTGAAAAGACGTAAAAAATGAAGAAGAAAAGACATGGTTGTGTTACGGACTTTACGGCGTAAAACCTTCGAATGTAGTGTTACGCCCGTAGCTATTCAAAGCAAGAAACGTCACTCCAACAAGATTTACGCGTACCACACGAGAAGTTTTATGCCGTAGACATATTATTATGGAAAGGCTGTAGCTATCCTAGTCGCGTTTACGGCGTACCCATGAACAACTAGTTATGCCGTACATTACTGTTTTCTGCCCTACAACAATGAACGCCTCGCAGCACACTTTACTGGCGTAACACTTCGTAGATGGTTTACGCGTGTAACATATTCGAAAAGTCTATAAATAGATGCCTCATTCAGCCCGCTTCTTCATCCACATTCCACACAGATATAGGGTGATTCAAGGGCTCCTCTAAACGCTCGTCAGAATTCCACCAGAAGTCCAAAGGAGATCACACTTTATACTTACTTTTGTATTTATTGTTCATTAACAACTTCGTAAGATTATGAGTTTTCATCCTTTATAATTATCTTATTAATTCTTGTTTGTTGTTGCCATGTATGATGGCCTTAACCTCAAGTGCTGGCCCTAGTTATGAAGCTACTTATCATTATAATCTTGTTTCATGTTAATAAATCATGGTTTCGTTGGATATCCTTTTGACTAATCGTGTACCTTTGGTTTTTTGTAGTATTGCGGTGTGGTTTAGATTATGTTAATCTGTTATTTAGCTTACCACTTACATGGGATTAGCAGGGTCTTAGGGGATGGATATTTACTCTAACCCTAGGTATTAGGAACTAACCCTGTTACCGCCTCTATCACTTAATATACTTAAAAAACACAGGAACTCTTTCAGAGAGGGTTAATAATCTGTATAGGTTATTAGACTAGTTCTTGGGATAGTTGGGATTAATCACTATGACTTGGTTGCCCTACCTTCGTAACTTTCGGGGGATCGGATCGCAAATGAATTTAAGGAGACTAAAGATTATCTATTCAAGGTCTTCCGTAATTTAGGATAACCACCAATGACACATGATTGTGACCATTGCACAGGAAATCTAGTTATAACGAATAGTAATGTAAAGGCTAGGCCAGCACGCTTCTCTCCTTGATAAATTTCTACTCTCTTTTACTTTTCGCATATTTACTTTCTTTTTAATCTTAAAATCAATCTTAAATCTATTTTCAAAACGTGACACTTTCAAATTAAAACTAATTAACACTAGCTCTTGGGACTACCTCGGATTTACCAATCTCTACCATCTACACACGCTCAGGTTTCTTGCACGTTAGTGCGTTCGTAAGGAAAACGAAAGTTTTATAAATTTAAAACTTGAATAAAATACACATCAAGTTTTTGGCACCGTTGCCGAGGAGCTAAAATCTATTAGTTGAAATTTGTTTAAAGTTTTACATTGTCACAAGAATGAGTAAAGCAGGACAACAAGAGACCACTGTCGACGAGTACCTGACAAAGGTCAAAGACGACAACGGACCTGGAATTGTTAGACCTTTGTTTGAAGAAAATATAAAATTCGAATTCTATGGGCAATGCATTGACGAATTAAAAGAAAACAAATTCTTCAGATGTGAGAACGAAGATCCCCACGTATACATCTCCAATATTACTGACATCGTCGACCTTTTCCACTCTCCAGGAGTATCTAGGGACCAGGTGATGCTAATGGCTTTCCCTTTCACCTTGAAAGGAAGAGCTAGACAGGGATCTATCACAACTTGGGACCTCTTCAAAAATGCTTTTTTAAGTAAATATCTCCCTTCTTCTTAAATTATCAAGCAAATTAATGCTATAAGAAACTTTGAGCAAAAAGCTAATGAACGTTTGCATCTTGTGTGGGAATGATTCAACGACTCACTCTATAACTGTCTAGAACATAAAATTAATAAACATGAGCAGTTACAAATCTTCTATCAAGGATTGGACACTGAAACCAGACAGAATGTGGATTTCAAAGGACCTATTCCTAGGATGACAACAACAGCTGGGATTGAAGCCATTATTGAGTTATCATAACATTCACTCTCTTGGTATGAGGAAGGAGACTTCAAGAACAAAAACCTAAATGTTCTTTTTAAACAAATCAACAATTTTGAGCAAAACATGAATGATATTACCGAGGAAGTTTGAATGGCGTATCACACATATAAACTTCCCGATGATGGAAAGATCTTTAAACCAGAAGAAACCTTAAGCGCCTTCATTAAAGAATCTCGTAGAAAACAGAAGGAAAACGAGAACTTATTTTGGAAGATTAAGAAGAATTACAACAGAACCCTTAAGAAACAAGCCTCTTCCATAAAAACTATTGAAGGCCACCTGGGACGAATTGCTGAGATAATACATGGGAGAGAAGTTGGGAGCCTTCCGAGCTTTACCGAAACAAATCTGAGAGGATTGGCACACGCCATAACCACTAGAAGTGGGCTCAATTATAACCCACCTAAGAATCCTCTCGAAGAAACTAATGACACTCAAAATAGAACCACTGAAAACATATCTACAAAAAAAGAGGGGACACCTGGAAATAAAAAAAATCTATCGAAACTTCTGCCCCTCCTATTCCCTTTCCTAGATGACTTAAAAAGGAAAAAGAACAATTCAAAAAATTCTTTAAAAATCTTCAGCAACTCAGTATAAATATTCCATTTATTGAAGCTCTAGAACAAATGCCTAAATATGCTAAATTCATGAAATATCTTCTTACACAAAGAGGAAGAAGTAATAAAACATCAAAGATTACATTGAATGAACGATGCTCAGTAGTGGTCTTAAACGAAATTTCTCTTAAAGAAAAAGATCCTGGAAGTTTTACTATACCATGTGTTATAGGACAAAGTGGAATCAATAAAGCATTGGCCGACCTTTGGGGCTAGCATTAGCCTTATGCCGTACTTAATGTTCTTAAGACTAAACCTCAGTGAATTAAAACCTACGCGTATGTGTATCGAGTTAGCCAATAAATCCACTCAAATTCCAAAAGGGATCGCGTAAAATGTCATTGTTAAAATCGACAGGTTTGTCTTCCCAGTCGACTTCGTGGTTCCAAGCTCGCCTCTTTGATTGAAGAGCTGAAGTGTAGTAAAAGTCTCGTCTAGGAGTCCACCTTTTTGTTTCGACAAAAGGGGGAGAAGAAGTGTAAACAAGTAACTTATACATTTTACTATGAGTTATAGTTTACATTTTTTTGTCATCATCAAAAAGGGGGAGATTGTTGGTAGAAATATTACATTACGATATTTAATCTATACATTCTCTTCATGTTTTGGTGATGACAAACATGTAACTTATAACACATAACGTAAAGTGCTTAAGTTACTCGTAATCACAAATCATCAATTCATACGTCAACATCTTTCGACGTCTCATGTTTTCTTCAACAACAAATTTAAGTTCGCACCCGACGTAAATCACTAAAGGTATGAACAAACAAACTTTAATTTGTTGAATGATCAAAGAAATTTTTTATTTTTTCAAACCTTACATTTTTTTATAAAATGGGACAAACATTTTAAAAAAACATATACAAAACATTTTTGTATTTATAAGAAATGTTTTATTCAAAATAAATATTTTGAATTCAAATTTTCTACTCAAAACCGGCTAGAAAGTTCCAGAAAAACCTTCCCCACAAAAGGACAAAAAAGGAAGCGTCTAAAAAATGGGCAGCCCTCTTAATTAATTAAGGGGGCCGACCATAATTAAGGGGACCGCCCTTGTATAAGTAAGGGGACCGCCCAAATAAAAAATTAATATTTTTTCCTATAAATAGTGGATTGTTTCCACATATTTTCTCACCTCTTTGCACATAGTTTTCTCTGATCAAAAACCTCCTGTTAAACCCTTTCCTTTGATCACTTAACTTATTATAAGTTTGTTTAAAATGTGATCTAATCATCCATCCATTCAAGTGCAAGAGAAGAACCTTTGTTATCATTAAGATATGAAGTTATGTAGGTTAGTTAGTGCACATGTCTTACATTCACAATGTATATATTGAGTCCATGTATTCCAAACTTGTGTAATAGCTTGACCATGGTAATCATGGTGTGTATAGTTGTTAGATCATGGTAATCATAGGAAGTTTAGATAGATTGGTGTGATCAAAGTAGTGTCTAGTTGAAGTGAATTTGTGAAGTGAAGTAGTGTGGTAAAGAATACTAAGGCGTGAAGAAGTTGTGTAGTTGTGAAGTTGTGTTGTGAAGTCTTGAAAGTAGTGAAGTTGTGTTGTGAAGTCGTGAAAGTAGTGAAGAAGTTGTGAAGTCGTGATAGATTGGTTCTAGCTAAGATTAGAACTCGACATCTAGCTTAGTGTCGGAAATTGATATAAGCGAAAGTTATGTACGGTTTTCTCCGCCATAAGGGAGCTTGTTGACTAGTGAAGTAACTCTCGAGTTGGGTACTTGGGGAGTGAAGTAGGGCGAAGAGGTGCTTCATGACCGAACGACTATAAATCATCGTGTCCGGTTTGCGTTTCTT
>BQNB010170848.1:0-10151 GCA_026074375.1 Tanacetum coccineum | reverse complement strand
AACTCACTTGGCTCCTGTACAACCACCCCTCTATCCTTGGGTCTTATAGTTGTTGTTGTAGCAGCAATAGTAACAACTTTAGGCTTAGCTGCTTTAATCTGTATAAGTGTCTGAGCCAAAGTGATTTCCTTAATAGTTGTAGGAACAACACTATCATCAACACTAGCAGTAGTAACTGCTTCACTAGCAGTACTATCATCAAGCTTAGTACTCTGTTCTTCTTTCTCATCAACTTTAGCTTCCACATGTAGCTCATCATCCTCCAAAACTCTAGTTTCATACATTAAGTCATCATCCTTTCTCTCCTGAGTTTCATCAACCAAAGGAACATCAACATTAGCATCAATATCTTCAATACTCCTCCCCTGTTTAGATGCATCTTCAGGAGCACCCAAACTCTCCTAATCTTCAGAGGACTCAACTCTCCTAGTCATACCAATCTTCTTGAGTCTCTTCAAACTTGTAGGTCTTGACATTTTCTTCCTTTCTAACCTCTGAATCCTCTTCTTTAAAGCAGCAATCTCCTTAGCTTGAGCATCCTTTACTTTTTGTAAATCAAGAACCCGTGTTTGCAATTTGGTACATAAAACCATCAAATTAGTTAGTTGCATGCTATCCTCACCACTAGATTATGGATTATTGGAAGGTGTTGGTATACTTTCCTCATGATTTGCCTTAACTTGAGGAATCTCTGCCTCCTATCTCTGAGCCTTCTTAGATGGTTGTTTCTTCTTGGGTTGGGAATATGAAGATGGGTGATCAATAATGGGTATTAGAGTGGAATCAGTTGGATGATCTGAATCCTCACCCATGTCTTCAATAGGTTAAACCATCATGGTATCAAATAAAGGTGTTATTCTCCTAGAGAAATCCTTTCCAGGTCTCATCATATTGGCAAAAACTTTCTTTGTGTGAAAGGGATTAACAAAAATCTTCTTGTGAGTTGACATATTACCCAATTGTTGATTAATGAAAACTTGGAAAAAACATGGATACAGCAAGAATTTGACTCCTCCATCTAAGTGTTTCACCATTGCATCAAAGATATACTTAGACAGATTAAACTTCTGATTAGTTGCCAAGCATATGATCAAAGAAGCCATAGAACTACTGAACTCATTCCATGTAGTGGATTTAGCACTTAAGCATTGTGTAATAGTGTGAATGAAATACTTCCACTGTGGAGAGAAAAAGGCTTTATAAAAAGTAAGCTTTTGAGAAGGCTTTTCATACCCCATACGTGCCAGTTCTTCAAAAATAGTAGCAGTTGGAAGACAATCAGTACCTTCTGCATCATCCAAGTGAAGATCTTTCCTAATGCTTGACTCCGTAATAATAACCCTCTTCTTATCAACTAGGGCTTGTAACTGACGCACTCCGTTAACTGTCTGTACCTTGGCAGTTGCCCAAAATTGTTCAATACAAGATGTGTAGATGATTGGATTGACTGTTAAAGCATAATGAACAGAACTTGCTTTCAGGAAATCAATTATCTCTGCAAACCCATCACTTTCTACGGGTTTTTCCAAGAACACGAACCACTCATTTTGCGTTTTAGCAAACTTGGGCCTTTGTCATAATGAGGGCTTTTTGATGATCAAAGATGAAAATTGAATTAGGTTTTATGATTAGAGAGTGTTTGAGTAATGGAAATCAAATAAAGAAGTAAATGAAACCCTTAATCGAAGTATTTATAAAAATCACTCTAGCAACTGAAACTTGAATGCGGCATTAACATATGCTTAACAACATATACAAATACGGGCAACACTAATTTTAAGCCTAACATCTTTAACTTAAGCTTAGCAGCATTAATTTGAAAATTGCAAGCCACTAGAAGGAATACACAGTATGTCATTCATTTTTTCATTCAATAAGCAATTTCATCATCAAATTTGATTCACATAAACTCTCTTTCTGTTTTTATGCTCACATTATCTCTCAATTCTTTTTGCTCACATAATCACTCATTTCTGTTTTTATGCACACATCTCTCTTTCTATTTTTAAGCTCACAGAATCTCTCATTTCTTTTGGCTTACCAAGACACTCTTTCTATTTTTATATGATAGTTGTGTACAAAATTCCATCAATTCTAATAGTTTCATACTGTCCTCCCCACTTCCAAGTGTGTAACCTCTTGAGAGAGGTGGATCAATGGACTGTTTAGATGGAATCTCAAACCTAGTTTGAGCATCCACAACCCCCAATATGGTATCTTGGCACCTGGGACCACTACCTGAACCAATTCCCTAAGGAGTTAATCTATTAAGTGTTGCCATGGATTAGGTCTTATTTGATGTTACCATTGTCCTGCTCTGCTTCTTAGCTAGAAGCAGTAGTGGAAGCCCTTTTCATTCTGTCACCAACTCCTTATGGACAGCCTCATCACCAACCTTTATCAGGGGGACCACTAGACTGAGGTATCTTGGTGTCCCGACCTCTTTTGATATGCCTAGATGTGTTTGATTCTTTTGAACATACTTATGATATAACACATCCTTTCATCCATGCTTTTTGGTTGTATTAATAAGGAACCTCCCCTCAAACAATGCTTCAAGAGATAAGAATTTGGTCAAACAGTTGCAACTTTGGTGCCCATGACATCTCAACAGCATTACCTTGAATAAATCCAAAATAACAATAGTAGAGACTTTGAATCTATATTAAAGTGTATGCGGAATCTAAACCTTAATACTCTAGAAGTATTATCAATGAAACAGTAAGTATGAATGAATGAACACAAGATGTAACAAAATGCTTCAATATTATTAATGATAATAATACGAGTACTCTATCTTAGTACTAGGGTTTACAACCTTGAAGCTTTTCTCTAACGACCTTTGCACTATGAAACATATATGCAAAATGATGATAAATGTGTTATCTCAACTAATGCCCTAGGCCTCCTTTTTAGACTAAGGAGTCCTAGTGGCTTACAATATATTCCTAAGATATCTTAATCTTTTCTAAACATAAACGTAATCTTCTAATTAAATACCACTTATGTATATCTTGTTACATTAAATATGCTCATATACTTATCCTTCACAAAGTATCTTGTTCTTCAAACAATTTTATCTCTCTTTAATTCGGTCTTTAATCCTTTGACAGTTAGAAAGTCTTCAAATAGTTGTATAATTTTCACCTAGCCAGCACTCTAATTAAATAAGCAGTAGTAACATTAGTACTAGCAGTACTAATATATACTAACAGTAGTAACTTGTACTAGCAAGTCTTAACATTTACTACTAGCAGCACTAACTACTTAGCTTATATTTTAGTCTTATTTTTATAACCACTACAAGCAGTTTAACTTCAAACTAACAGCAGTAACTTTATGCTTCGTTCTAATTTATACTAACAATTGTAACTAGCACGTGGCTAAACATTATAATTACAGTTCTAACTTACTTATCATAATTTCTATTATGTACCTGAGCAGTGGTAACTTCTAAGAATCCATGAAGTCTTTTAAGTCCCAATACTTGTCCGTTGAATAAATAAGTATTTCATCAATGAAGACTATTACGAACTTATCTAAGTAGGCCTTGCACACTCGGTTCATGAGGTCCATGAATACCGCAGGTGCGTTTGTTAGCCCGAATGGCATAACCTAAAACTCGTAATGACCATACCGAGTTTGGAATGCCGTCTTTGGAATGTCTTGTTCTCGTACTCTGAGCTGGTGATAACCCGATCTTAAATCTATCTTTGAATAATGCTGGGATCCTTGGTAGTTGTTCATTAAATGTCGATCCACCAGAGTGGATAACGATTCTTCACTGTTAGCTTATTTAACTCCCGGGTAGTCAATGCACATCCTGAATAGATCCATGCCTTCTTTTTGACAAATAAGTTGGGGCTTCCCAAGGTGAGGGAACTAGGTCTTATGAAGCTTTGTCGGAAAGCTCTTGTAGTTGTTCCGAAATTCCTTCATTTCGGGAACGGTGCCAATCGATACGGGTGCTCCGAGCTTACGGGCGCGGATCCTGGAATCAAGTCCGATCTGGAATTCAATGGTCGAGCTGGAGGAAGACAGGCAAGTCCTCGGGAAACAACTTCAAAAAATCCGAACGATCGGGTACCGTCCTTAAGTTGCTTTCCTTCAGACTGATCATCCTCCTTTTGGCGGATTATCTGTGCCAAAAAGATCTGACATCCTCTTGCCATGTACTCTTGTGCCTTTGAACATGAAATTATGGTCAACCGAGATTCTCTGCCGTTGTTACTTTCGTCACCACAAAAAATCAAGGTTTCACCCCCATAGGGAATTCAAACAAGTTTCTCATCACACACGATCATGGCGTGATACTTTCTTAAATAATCCATGGCCGATCTATAATGTCGGAATTACTCAGTTCTAACGGGAATTAGATCTATGTTGACGGGTGAGTTTTAAGAAATTAAAAGTGCAAACCGCGTTATAATAGTGTCTACCCCGACTATTTTTTCGTCAGTTAATTCAACATCATAACTATTTTCTAATGGAGTTGGGACGATGTCAATTAGGGAATTAAACGCAGTAGATATAAAACTTCTATTGGCACCCGTGTCAAATAAGATAGATGCCATGCGGTGTTGTTTAAGAGGAACGTACCCTGTGAGACATTAGAGTCCGGGGTCCTACGATTGCATTACCATTCTGTTCTCTGCATTTCCAACTGCGTATACCCTGCCTTGTGGCGATTCCCATTTCCATCCTTATTCTTCAATTTTGGACAATCTTTTGATAATGTCCTGGGAGCTTCCACATTCAAAACAAACCATTCCCTTTTGGGAACTGCCCTATTGGCCCTCTGTGCATTAGCTAACATTAGAGTTGCCAGATACCTCTTCGCTGTTTTTGTCGTGGGCCAAAAGTGCCTACCTTTTTATATTTTTGGGATTTCTGAGTACACGAGCCATTGTTGATGGAAAATGCGCACTTGGTGCACTTGAGCAAAGATCCACCATAGGCTTCTTTTCGCCTGACCCCATACATAATTGTAGCACCTTGGCGACTTCTGTCTCTTGAGGGTTGTTTGTTGATGGCCATGGTTAGTTTTGATGGATCATCAGCTTCCTTTTGTTGCCAATTTGCCTTTCCGATGGTGCGGAGTTTCTGATCCATCAAGTCGTTGGCCAACTCAATAGTCTCATCCAATATCTTGGGTTTGGAAGACTTCACATTTCCATAAATGTTATCCGGGAGTCCACTGATGTACTTGTCAACCTTCTCAATTTCATTAGCAGCAAACTTGGTACATATCAGGGTTAACTCTTGGAAACGTTCAGTGTATGTTGGAACATCGTTCCCTTTGACCTTTAGGTTCCATAACTCGATTTCTAGTTTCTTGATTTCACCCTGCGGATAATACTTGTCCGTCATTTTCTTCTTGAGTACTTCCTAAGTCATTGAATATGCATCAGGACCTAAGGTTCTTATCTGACCATTCCACCAAGTCAAAGCAGCCCCTAACAGAGTGCAGGTGGCAAACTTAACCTGATTTTCAATAGCACAACCACTGATATTGAAAACTGATTCCATCTTTTTAATCCACCGGGTTAAACAGACAACACCTTCATTTCCTTTGAAGTTCAAAGGTTGACATTTCATGAAGTTAGCGTAGAAACAAAGGCATGTAGTTTGTATATTCCTTCGGTTATCCTCGTATGAACTGTGTCTTCCGTCTCCGTTGGTGGAGTTTCGCAGAAGAGCTTGATCAATCATAGCTTGAATGGATTCTGGAGTCATGTTGTTTGGGTTGGTGTTGTTAGGTGGGGTATTCGGTCCTCGTCTTGTCATAGGTGCCATGATTCGTCTAAATCACAAGAGACAAAACGTGAGGTCATGACAAGACATACAATAATTTACAGATGAGACAAATCACACATGGGATGAATATTGTTTACAACATAAACACATTTATTTCATTTATAACTTGGAAAAAATTTTCATGAAATAGTTTTTGGTACAAAAATATAAGACAACAAGATCTAAGCTATGCTAGCGGGGAGAACCCTAATAATTAACATGCCTTATACAACGCTAGCAAAGTAAATATGACATTAACCCATAGATGTGGCTATCCACATTCCCTAGTTGCGTCCTGGTGATCTGGAACTTAACATCTGGTCCTGGGCTGTCTAGCTCTCTTTGCTGACTCTGCTAGTGCTAACAACTCGGCCTTGCATGTCCCCTATCTCTCGTTCTCATGTCTCTCATCACTAAGAGGAATCCTCTACCATTGTGCCTGATTGGTCTCTCGAAGCTTTGCATTCTCAGTCTACTGCATCTGGAGGAGCGAGTCTCAGTACTTGTGATTTGTGTTGGATAAGAGTACCCTGCAGCTGTAGCTGTGTCTGATGTGCCTAGATTTAGGACTCATGTGCATACACCTGCTCATGGTGGGTCTGAAGCTCATAATGAACTGCCTGACTCAATCCTACTGAATGAGCCTAAGCCCTTAGGGAATGGATTGCATAGGCCCCCTCTTACAATCAGTATATGTCTCCTGATGAGCTATCATTCCTCTTATATAAGCAAGTTATCCTCTGGTGACGTCCATGTGACTCGCTGTTGATTTTACGAGTTCCTACTATCCTGAGCATCCTCTAGTAGAGCATATAAGTCATGCGTATCATGCTCATGGAGCTCAACAAGCTTTGTAACCCTAGTATTAACCTCTCCCACAGTCATAGGTGCTATCTTAGGAACTGCCTCTGTCGGATCCACCCAAGTATCCCTAATCCTAAACCCAACCTCTCTAATCCCCCATCGTCTCGCTTTAGCATCTATGGTGCTGACAAACCCATAATCGATCCCCCGGCCTCCGGTAGGTCTAGCAGTAGAACTCTCCCCGACCTCATACCTAGGGTATAGAGTAGACAAACACGACCTCTTGCGAGGTGGCCGCTCGGACTCAGGAATATCATCCCTACGGTCAATAGGTGGTGGTATGTATAGAGATGGTGGTAGTGGTGGTAGTGGAGGTGATGGTAATGCGGCAGTAACCGCATCAACAAGGGCCTGAGTGGAGGCTATCCTGAGTGTCTGGATTTGGGTTGGACACCCAGATGATGGTAGTAATGGTGATGGCACAGGTGGTGGTGATGAATGTGCAGATGGGGCCGTGCACCTAGCAAGGCGCTCCCTTGCAGAGGGTGGTGATAGTGAGATAGGTGGTGATGGTGATGGAGTAGGCATGGCTAGAAGTCTCTCAACCTCTGCCTCTGGTGGAAGGGATATGGAAGCATTGACAGCCGGACAGTAATCCTAGCTCCAGTGGTAGTAATGTCAGTGGAGGGTGGTGGTGTAACAGGCTCTGTTCCCTTAGGTGGGGAAACAAGCTCAACAGTAGGTACAACAACAGCGGAGTCGGCCGGAGCTAAGTGCTCCTCCACCTCCTCCTCATCCTCCTCATCCTCATCCTCATCATCGGCGTCATCCCCGGATGAATCGTCGTCATCATCATCTCCATCCTCTCCCCCGTCCATGGGATAGTCAACCGGACCATCCTCCGTCTCATCATCCTCATACTCCTCTGGATCCAACTCAGTAACATATCCTGGTAACTTAGTAGTAGGTGAAATAACAGGAGGTAATGGCTGCTCCTCATCCGGATAAACATGCTCATCCTCTAATGGTATATACTCAGGGTACATAGGCTCTGGCACATAGTCAAGATCATGTGGCTGTATGAACACAGCTCACGTCATCTCGTTTGTTGTACTTGGTTGGTGTCTGTGGCACCTCAGGGCAGGTATGTAATCTGGTGCGATGGTGGGGCTTCGGGCTGCCATAGGATTATATTCGTATCCGGTTATCGATGACTCGTAGAGTAGAGAACCACGTCCCGAACAGCTCCTCGTCAGCTCCCCAAAATACCCTCCCTGGCTCAGAATCGGTGTAGACGGAAGTGTAGGTAACCACAGATGATGCAGAAGACATGACTGCTGTAAAAAAATAAATAAATTATATAAGTATTAATTTTAAGACCCTTATAGTAATATACGTAATATAATTTACTCGTATATCAATCATGCAAGCACTTAGTAAACTACTAATGCTAAAACAATGTATGTCATGTAAGCACATATGCTAGATTGCAAACAAGTATTATGTGTGTCCCACGTGCAAACCCATTGTGAATGCAGTGTTGAAAATGGTTATAGTCTGACATAAACTTTTGTCCTGTTCTCTATAACTTGGCTCTGATGACCATCTGTCCCACACCCCATAAATGGGGTTGCAGCGGAATGTTGAATATCCGAGGGCGTTACTTCATAGATCAATAACACAAGATATGAGAACGACCACTAAACGTGTCATTTTAAAAAGATACATTGGATTAACAAAATGCTTGTTCATTACATAAGCTCATGGCTTTAAATTGTTCGACAATATAAGTAAAGATTTCGGTTTATAACAAATGTTCCCAAAATGTAATACGACCCAAATCTTTAGTATTGACTCTCTTCAAAGAATGACCCCCAATGTATCTGGGCACCTCGTGCCTTATTGACCTGAGAAAACATGCTTAAAACGTCAACATAAAGTTGGTGAATTCATAGGTTTATATAATTTAAATTGTTGGGACCGCAAGATTTCAATGGTGTTATGATTATGCAAAACAGATGCAAAACATCATAAAAGTAAGTGCATTTTCTAAGCTCATGGACACTGAGCTGACATGATGAATGCAATAAATTGCCAACATTTGCCCATGAATGATGTTCTAACCCTCAACATCCCAAATCCGACATGGTATACGTTTGTTGTCCGGCAGACCGGCACAGTGAGCGCTACTCACCCAAACGGGGACGTCAATCCCAAATAGATCTATTTATAACATTCGCGCTCGCAATCCAGCAATTGACAGTTCATGATAAAAGGGCTCAGTGGGTTATCGCTACTTAGGCAAACACGTAATCATAGTATAAAATGTACACTTGCGTCCAGTTTGTAAAAACAAAGCATGTTCTCACCCCAAAGATGTAAATCATTTAAATAATTGTAAAACATGGGGCTATGAACTCACCTCAGTAGGTAGTCCTCTGAATGATAAATATATCCAAGTATAGCAAATGAATCACACCGTCAAATACCTAAGTAAATACGGCCAGTCTTAGTCTACAAGTTTAGGCTAAAGACTTAATGTATAAACTACAATATCTTGCTAGTTTATATATACTGTTATCACTTGTGTGGTGGTGCACATGTTTATTGTATTTGTCTTTACGTGATAGTTCTTGGGAAGGTATACGACTAAGGATAGATACCGTTAATAAATATACATTTATTAACCTGATAGTTTATACACCGAATACCTTGACTTTAAATACTATAATACTTTTATTATATTAAGTCCAGTCCGACACTTCAAGTATTTATAAAATCATTTAAGTTTTATAACATACCTTTAAGTTTTTAAGTTTGACAACTTTAGTCCTTTTATTTAAGTTTGGTTAAATTACACTTTTAACCCCTAACTTTCCAAGTTGTCACTTTTAGTCCTTTGTCTTTACAAAAATTGCACTTTAGGTCCTTATATATTTCAAACAGCCCCTTAAGTTTTAGAAATGTCAAAACAGCCCCTAGACTTTATAGAAAACAGTTTTGACAGTTTTAACCCCTAAGTTTACAAGTTTACACATTTAGTCCCTTAACTTGTAAAAAGTCACATTTTAAGCCCAATTGAGTTCTAACAAGTGGCATTAGGTTTTCATAGACTCCAATAAGCCACATAAGCTCGATCAGCTTATAAATAAGCTCGGATGAGCTTATAAATAAGCTCGGATGAGCTTATTTTGGCTTATTGGACCTTATTGGGCTCGTTAAGGTCCGATAAGATATTTAAGGGTCCAATCTAGTTTCCAAAGGCACATAAGCCCTCGTTAAGCCCATTTAAGTTTAATAAATCTATTTGGCTAAAAAAAATAAGCTCAGGTGAGCTTATTCGAGCTTATTGGGCTTGTTAGCCTAATAACTTCGATCCGAATTGACTCAAAAGGGTCCAATAGACTTTAATACATGATCTAATTTATTTCACTATACTTATTAAGCACTATTGAGTTTGTTTTAATGTTTTGCTTATCCAATAAGCCAATAAGCTCGTTATTAGGCTTTCAGGGCCAATAAGAACCCAAAATAGCATTCGAAAATTTAGG
>BQNB010170847.1:0-10818 GCA_026074375.1 Tanacetum coccineum | reverse complement strand
TACAATAGAGATTTGATACTTAGAAGAAGAGAGAAGAGATCACTAAATAACAATTCGTTTCTTGGCGAATACGAATGTTATTCTCTTGCACTTAATTGAGAAAGAAGAGACGAGAAGAAGAGATTAGATCACTTGAAACAAGATCTAAGAATGTTAGTGATCAAGAGGTTTAGAGAGAGAAAGAAGATTTTAGTGAGAGAAAGTTATCTGAAAATTTCGTGCAAAGAGGTCTGATTTTATGTTAGGAATGGAGCAATATTTATAGGCTGAAAAACTCAACGGTCAATGAGGGCGGTCCCGGCGGTCCCAGATATATCTGGGGGCCGCCAGGCCTATAAGGGGGCCACTCAATAGACTACGCTCCTGTTTTTGTCTTTTTGTGGGGAATGTTGTATCTGTTATGGAACCTTCCATTTTGGGGGGAAAATTTGAATTTCAATTTTAAGTTTTTAATAAAACTTTTCTTTTAATTAGAAAATATTTTGTATAATTATTTTTGTGAAATACTTTTGTAAAAATGTGATGGATAGGATAAAAAACATTTTCTTGTTCACTAATCATGCTTAATAATTTGTTTGTTAATACCTTAAGTGATTACTAATCTTAGAAATGGAATTTTACGATTAATAATTTGTAAACGTTTATTTTTATTGTAAAATTTTTTACATTTTGTTATTATCAAAACATTGAGAGGTCGAAAAATATAAATAACATTTTTAGACATTATTTGTATTAACAAAAAGTTCTTTAGAAGAAAGGGTAAATTTGTTAGGCAACCAAGAGAAGAAAAGAAATCATTCCGACAAAGGGATGAGAAGAAAGGAAAGAGTGACCGGAAATGCTTTAGATGCGGTGATCCAAATCATCTCATTGGCGATTGTCCAAAACCAACTCGCAACAAAGATCAAAAGGCCTTTATTGGAGGCTCTTGGAGCAATAGTGAAAATGACGCTGAAGACAAAACTAACGATAAAACTTGTCTCATGGCTCAATCGTCAAATAAGATAACTTTTAATTCTTCCTATTATAGTGATAACGCATCTTCTCTTGATAGTAATACTATGCAAATATAATACGATAGCTTATGTGAAATTAGCTTAAAAATCATTAACAAAAATAAAATTTTGAAAACTAAAAGAGATCTTTTAGAAAAAGAAATTTTAGAATTGAACGAGAAAATTAATAAACTTGAGAGAAGTAAAGAAATTGATATTGCGTATAAATTATGTTAAGAACTTAAATTGGAAAATGCTAAACTTAAGGAAACTCAAGTTAAGTTTGTAAAATTTGATAAAAGCTCTAATTCACTAAGAGAAATGTTAGGTGATGTTTGTTTTTACAAAAAAAAACATCTTAATGACCTCTGAATCTGACCGAGTCGGACGCGGTCAGACATTATGGTTGTTTGTTTTTCTCTTCTTGTTCAGACGCAGTAAGAGCTTGCAACATCTGAGTGAGTAAGAGGTAGATGGGTTATCTTACTGGCTCTCACTATCTACCTTCTTCATCACTTCATTTTAACTTGGATATACTTCTCTTTGGCTCTTTGCTACCTCGATCCATCTTTTTACCCGGCCATCAAACATTTTAACATCTACAGGAATTGTGTGCTAGTGATTTAATATCAACATAAAAAATCAAATTGTGTGCTAGTGTTTTTGTAACAACATAAAAATCAAATTGTATGTTTATGTGTTTGAAATAGGTTTGGTGGATGAATTTTTGTTGAAGGGCATACTTAGGTGAAAAGAAAGTATAAATGGCTGCGTGTGATTATAGTTGTGTTAGGGTAACATTAGGGTTGTGAGTTTTTTGAAGTGTTATAATCCTTTGTGGGCCAAGTAGTATTATAGATTTATAGGAGCATTTGGGCTGCATTTCTCCTATCAAACGAATTTGGGTAAATAATTCTGCTTGGGTCATGTTTAGTATTTATTAGGTTTAAATATTCGGTTGTTTCTTCAAAAAAAATAATATTTGGTTGTTTATTTATAACGTTGACCAAAACATTTATGGACTGCAGTTTATTTAGGTTTCGATAATTCGAGTTTGATTAAAATATTTTGGTTGAATCTTTTTGGATTCGTTGATATAACTATGGTGCCGGTTTACGTAAAAACGAGAATAAGTGTTAACCGTAAATCATTCGTTGATATGAACTAAAATGGTGTGTTTGTGAATTTTAAGATTGAAATTTGTTTAGATCTTTAACTTTAAAGATTCGTTCAATTTACTTATTTATCATACTGTTATGGTTTAATATATACTTAAAAAAGTAGACAATTAAAATCATTCAAACAATGATAAAAAACAAACAACATTATTTTTTCAGATTCAGACTTTATACCCACCTCTTACTAGTAAGATGTGGTAGTCAGATTAAGACCCAAAACATCTTAATGAAACAAACACACCCTTAGATAATCAAAAGTCATCAAGTTGTAAAATAGGTCTAGGATTTTTTTAGGTAAAAGGGGATGTGATAGTAGTAAAGCGTCAACAAGCGGAACCAAACCCGTAAGTTTTGTTGGGTCGTCCGATGAAAATGCCACCAACGGATCCACCATAAAGGTGTACTGATCCACCATATCTAGATACGTGAGTCGCACAATTGTTGAAAATGTGACAGAACACGTTTTTAGTCCACCCATGTATTCAAGATAGGATTTTGTCATTACTAGAAAAAAAACTAATACATAATAGAATTGATGAGTCAAAGAAACCGTCTTTAAAACCATCACTTAAAAGAGGTTTAGGTTATGTTAAAAACGAGTCTAGGTCGAAAACACCTCCACCTAGAAGAAAGTTATCATCTCAACCAAGATACAACACACCTCAAGCTAGAAGAAACTCTAGAGAACAATTCACCAAAACTTCTATCCTATGAATTGGAACAACCATCAAAGTCAAGGCTTTGTACATATGGGAAATTATATCCCAATCAATTGCAACAAATGCAAGGGATGTACAACACTAACATTTTAGGACCCATGAGATATTGGGGACCAAATGCTTGAATTTGTTTGTGTTAAAATAGGTATGCTTGAGAACATGCTTGGAATCGGATGAATGGATCAAAGATAGTGGTTGCTCCAAACATATGACCGGTAACAAAAGTTTATTCTCTACCTACAAAGCATAAAACGAAGGTAATGTTGTCTTTGGAAGTAACTTAAAAGGAGAGATCATAGGCAAAGGTACGATCTTAAATGACTCTCTCACTATATCTAATGTAGAACACATAGATGACTTAACATTTAACTTACTTAGTGTTGGTCAAATTTGTGACAATAAATGTAGAGTCTTATTCACGGAAGAAGGTAGTGAAATAATTAAAGATGGTAAAATCATAGGAAACGGAATTAGGAAAAATGGTTTATACATAATGAATTTAGGAAATAAGTCTCAAGACAAACTATGTCTCACCACGGTAGTAGATAACTCTACCTTATGGCATAGAAGACTTGGTCACACCAATATGCATTTAATTCAATATTTGTCATCTAAAGAATTAGTTAGAAACTTACCTAAGATAAAATATGATAAACATTTTTGTAATGCTTGCAAAATAGGGAAGAAAGCTCATGCAAGCATAAAGCTAAAAATATGGTTTCCACTAAAAGATGTTTAGAATTATTACATATGGACTTATTTGGTATGTCGGCAATTAAAAACTATGGAAGTAATTTATACACCTTAGTAATAGTAGATGATTATTCTGGGTATACATGGACTAGGTTTCTAAAAACTAAAAATGAAGCTTTTAAGAAATTTGAAATATTAAGTAGGAAAATTCAAAACCAACTTGGTAGTTCTATAGTAGCCATTAGAACGGATCATGGTCGGGATTTGATAATGAAGTACAATTTGGAGCTTATTGTGATGCACAAGGCATTACTTATAATTTCTCGGCTCCACGTACTCCGTAATCAAACGAGGTACTAGAAAGAAAGAATAGAACCTTACAAGAGATGTCTAGGACTATGCTTAACGAACAATTTATTTCACAAAACTTTTGGTGCAACGCCGTTGATACGTCAACTTATATACTAAATAGAATATTAATTCGACCAATACTAAGAAAAACCCCTCATGAAATATTTATAGGTAGGAAACCCTCTTTAGAATATTTCAAAGTATTTGGAAGCAAGTGCTTCAACTTAAATACTAAAGACTATCTAACCAAGTTTGACCCAAAGTCATACAAGGTGTTTTTCTAGTATATTCTCAAAATAGTAAAGCCTGTATAGTATTAAATAAACATACAATGAAAGTTAAAGAATCACTCAATGTGACATTCGATGAAAGTCCTCCTCCTACCAAATTATCATCAAAAGCTATTATAAATAATACTAAAGTAGTAAATAATAATAATGAAGAAGATGAGTCGATAGAAGTTGATGAAGTCGTTAACATTAAGGAGTCCAATAATCATCCACTAGATCAAGTCATAGGAAATCTTAATCAAAGAACCTTAAGATCTTAATTCATAGTAATTTCTTTTGTTTTATATCTACCACAGAACCCGAAAATGTCAATGAGGCATTAAAAGATGAAAGTTGGGTTGTAGCTATGAAAGAAGAACTAAATCAATTTGTAGCTAATGATGTTTGGGATTTAGTCCCTCTACCCACGAGTCAATCCGTCATAGGAACAAAATGGGTCTTTAGAAATAAGTTAGATGAAAATGGTATAGTGTCTAAAAACAAGGCTAGGTTAGTGGCACAAGGATATAATCAACAAGAAGGTATATATTATGATGAAATATACGCTTCAGTAGCTAGGTTAGAGTCAATTAGAATACTTCTTGCTATTGCTTGTGCAAATGATTTTAAATTATACCAAACGGATGTAAAAAGTGCTTTTCTAAACGGTTTTATAAACGAAGAGGTTTACGTTGCTCAACCTCCGGGGTTCATTGATTTTCAAAAACTAAATTATGTTTATAAACTTAAAAAGGCTTTGTCTGGTCTTAAGTAAGCTCCCAAGGCTTGGTATGATAGACTAAAATCATTTTTGATAAAACACGAGTATTCAATGGGAATAGTCGATAACATACTTTTTACTAAGAAATCAAAATCGCATCTTATCATTGTTCAAATATATGTCGACGACATTATATTTGGTTCTACGAGTCAAAGCTTGTGTGATGATTTTGCAAAAATCATGCACGACAAGTTTGAGATGAGTATGATGGGGGAGTTGAACTTCTTCTTGGGTCTTCAAACTAAACAAATGAAAGGCGGAATATTCTTTAATAAATCCAAGTACATCAAGGAGATGTTAAAGAAGTTTGGGTTAGAAGATTCCAAACCAACCAAGACGCCGATGTCAACGGAGATCAAGCTCACTAAGGACGATGAAGCCAACTCCGTGGATAGCTCTAAATATCGAGGTATGATTGGTACTTTACTTTACTTAACCGCAAGTAGGCCTGATATTATGTTTAGTGTTTTCTTATGTGCTCATTTCCAAGAAAATCCTAAGACTACCCACTTAGAAGCCATTAAGCATATATTTAGGTATGTTAGAGGAACTACACATTTAGGTTTATGGTATCCGAAAGGGGCCGGAGTAGAAACTGTAGTTTATGCCGACTCCGACCACGCATGCGATTACGTTGATCTTAAAAGCACCAGTGGCGTTTGTACATTCATGGGATGTTGTTTTACATATTGGTTTGATAAGAAACAAACGGCCCTTGCTATCTCCACGACCGAAGCCGAATATGTCTCCGCCGAGAAGGCATGTCAACAAGCACTATGGATGAAACAAGCTCTTATTGACTACTACATACGCCTTGACGACGTTCTAATTATGTGCGACAATAAAGGCGCTATTGACTTAAGTAAAAACCCCGTACAACACTCTAGAACTAAACATATAGAAATCCGTCACCACTTTCTTCGTGATAACGTCCAAAAGGGCAATATTTCTATCGAGAAAGTTGCATCCGAAGATAATATAGCCAATATATTTACTAAGCCCTTAAAACGTGAAGTATTTAATTATTTAAGATTAGGATTAGGAATGATGGAACTCATCATGGATAGTGATCCTCTATCATCTTAAAAATAATCGTAAACAGAAATTTAATGAAGCAATTAATCATTATTCAAAAGATGTTAATTCTCATTACAAGTTTCGATTACAAAACCTCCGATCATGAACATAATCAAGATTATAATTTTACTAGATAAATAAAATATCATTAAAATGACCATAGATATTTTCAAAGTCTACATGTGTGGTTAATACATGAAATTACGAAATCGATTGAAAAAGATGAAAAGAATAATCATCGAATTGAAACTCACACTTGTGTTGACGATGCTTTGTTAAGTCTAAATGTTCATAAATGCTTGTGTTATTAGAAATGGTCAAATTTATGCTAAAAGTTAACACACTCCTAGTAGGATCGACTACGTTGAAATTCCATCGGGAAAATCACGACAAGTTGCACGGTTCGTACAACTTGGACGTCAACTCCAAAATTATATCACATACCCCTAATAGTATATATAACACACTTCAATTGACTAAAACACAACACCTTGTCTTAATTTGCTTTAAAATCAACTCTGTCTACATTTTTGGACACCTGCGGGTAACGGATCCACCATATGGGAGATCCGTCCCTATTTAGGTAGATTCGTGTGTCTCAAAACGCAGGTAAATACCATCCTTTAAACAAATTAGGACCACATATATCATTATCTAAACACACACATGAACCAAAACACCAAAACCCTACATACTAAATCATAAATATAGGCAATTGGAGCAATCAATCACAAAGATCATCAATAAATCATCAATCTAAGACTACTATTGTAAGTGATTTCATCTTATTTTCATTTTAATTTTGTGTTTAGGGTTTCGAATTTACACAAATTAAATAATTTGGAGATTTTCATTTTTCATACAATTCTCACACAATTAGGACTATGATATAGCAATGTATAACTACTATGACACTTAGAAAGCATAATTGAAGTGATTCGCCAAAAATCAATTTTTGCCAAAAACCTCAAGTTATGATTTTTGAATAAGACATCACTTCTAGGAATTTTTCAAAACAAGGGTTGTTTAACTACATTCTTAATACAACGCAAAAATATTTTTCTCATGTATTAGGGCACATGAATGTATCTACAAAGTGCTTAATTTATAAGCATTTTTCGTGCCATTAATCTAGAGCAATATAAAACATAGGTTGTGCATTAAGGTTTCCTTATTACCAGTATTATCGCTATTTTTATTTTGTTTGAGTCAAGCAAACCACACATCCACATTACGTCTATATAGGCACACACTTAAAAACATCTATATCATTTCTCTTTTCACTTATTTAGGTCATTTTTGTTTATCTATAGGTGAAATCATGACATAACTTAACCAAATGGATTACAAACGAACTAAAGCATACCTACCTAGAGTTCATCGCTCAAGAAAAATGGATGAAGATCTTAGGGAGTCTTACCTTACTCTTGAAGAACGTCTCTTTCATGAAGGAAGATTCGTTACTCCATCCTTCATTGTAGCAAACAACATGATTCCTTCCTTCCAAGCTGTAAGCCTCGAACCTTTTCTCACTCTTAACGAACCCATTTGTCCTAGATTTGTAGTCGAATTCTATCATGATCTTGAAGTTAAAAGAGATGATGAGGAATGTCCTTACATTGAGTTTAAGCTTGGTCAATTAAACTTTAAGCTAACCTCATCTCAACTCTCTCAATTGTTCAAACTCCATAGGCTCTAGAAACTTTTTACACAAGCTAATGGTCACTAAAATCTCTTGATGATCATCCCAATAGTAATTTCTTTGGACCTAAGCATAACCTCATCAAAAACAACATCACCATTCCTAGAACCACTCAAACTCAACATCAAAGAAGCTTCAACAAACTCCACATTAACGATATTCATCATGATTTAAGAGGATGGGAACTATTCTTTAAGGAAAATTTATTTTGCTCTCTTGGCAAGAGAAATCGAGTAAATGCATGTACTGCATACATGCTTTACTACTTAACCATCAGAAGAAAGTTTAACTTCACTTCGATGATTCTTTATCAAATGGAGGAAGTAAAAAACAAACACGATGGTCCCATGCCATTTGTCATGCTTTTGACTCGTCTTTACAATCACATCCTCCAAACAAACCCTTAGGCCATTGCCCTACTTGCTAGGTTCACATTCCATGAACGTATCATGGATCCTTTATACATTTCAAGGAATCATAGCAAAGAAAAGGGAAAGAGAATTGCCTCTTCATCGGTCACCTCCTCTTCATCTTCATCATCCGATGACAATGAAACACCATCCTTTCTTAAGTTCTATGATGAACTATCCAACAATGAGGATCTAACCAAAGCCCAACGAGAGAAGATGGGAATGTTTAAATGCTTGAACCACTATATTGTCACTATCACCAAGCATATGAAGAAACAAAAGTGATCATGCCTATGTTAAGCCTATGTATTCATATACCATGTGGTAACTTGCATCTTTGGTTATGGATTCTATATTAGGATATTGGTAATTTTAAACATTGATCTATGTGTGTTGAAATTGCGTACTTACTTTATTTTGCTATGCTTTATGGATATTTTATCATGATAATGACATTTGGTAGCAGATAATGATGCTTGCATGATAGTTTATTTTGAGTTTTGGCTGCAAAATGATGTCATGGTCGTTTTTATAGAAACATGCGACCCACGGATCCACCATATGGTAGATCCGTACGTTGTTTAGGTGGATCCGTGGCTCACCAGGCCAGGCGCTAAAATTTGAATTTTGTTGATTTTTAACTTTTTCCACTTTATCTTATAACCATGCTATATGATACTGTATGGGATTTTAAACCTTAAGATATAACATGTTCTCCATATAATCTAAGGACCATTATATAAACTACTTTACCACTTTCACCTTATAATCATCACCCTAAAACATCATTTTCTTTACATCTTCTGTAGAAGTATCAAATCACTTAACAACTAATTAAGAAAGAACGTTTAGAGAGAGAAAGGAGGGTTGTAGTACTTAGTGAGAGAAAGAAAGGAAAATGTATTATTATGAATAACCAAATGAATAACCAACCCTCTCCAAGGCATGGAGAGCGGTATATATACCTTGCATATTCTCGGTCAACATAAAGACTTATGTTTACCCAGTTAGCTTGGTAAGTTTCAAAATATTACACTACGAGCTATACTATTACAACTTTGGAAGTGACCGAGTATTTTCTCGATTCCTAACAATCTCTCCCTATGGGAGGTCACTCCATTTTACAAAAAATTAAGCTCTACATTCTATGAATGTCTTCAATCTTTAGCTCGTAGTCTTGTTATCTTGTTCTTTATCTTGCGAATCTTGATGTAGCAATCTTTAGACTTTTAGGCTTTAGCTTGTATCTTTTTCTTGACTTGTATGTGATCTTTTGAGCTTCTTGAGATCATCAACCAAGCATAATCTATTTTTACCATCTTGTAATCTTTGCCTTCTTGTGATCTTGTGACTTCTGGACCGACATGCTCATACTGTTCTTGATGTTGAAAGCGAGTGTAACCATCTTTCTTGATATTCTTTAACTTTAACACTTTGTCACTTTATGGAGGACGTACAATATCAACTTAATAGTTTGTCACTTCAAGAAAGAAGTACGATATCAGAGTAGCTGAAGTCTTGAAACATGTACTTGAGCTTTCATGATGTTATTACTTATGTCAGTCGAGTATGAGCATGTGGTATTGGCTTCGACTTGTCATCAGAAAACTGCTACCACCGTTTGGAAATCTGCATGAATGGGTTAGTGATAAAAAAACATATACGGACGAAAGTGGCTTTGTCACTTCGTCGAATACTGTTGTATCAACCACGGTTCCTCGTTACTCAGTATAAATACTGCCTGTGATTAGGTAGAATTTTAAAGAATCTCCTTGACAGGGTTTCGCAACTGCACTAACCGTTCTCATTACTGGAGCGTCTCAAAGCAGACAACACGGTAAGAGTGAACCGGTAAGTTATTATCTTCCCGATTAAGCCGTCAATTCATGTTCAGCTTTCCTATGTCAAGATACCCTTATGAGGCTTCCCATGGACATAAGATTGAAAATTGATTTAGAAAATCAGTCGGTGTGTTAAGATGAAAACGGTTTTTATAACACACTAACATTTTTAACTTTTTCAAAATTCATCCGTCAATTCATTAGCTGGACCAAATTGATATCCAGTATCACAAGTTTGATTCGTGTAGGATCTCACAAGTCACCTACCGCAGAGTTTGTTTGATGTTGGCTCTGGAAGGATTTCCATCGTCATTGTGAATACTTTTTAGGTATCACTCTGATGTTCTGGCAAAATCACAAGAATAATGCGTAGGACTCTTGATATATTTCTTGTTTTCACATTGTGTGAATTAGCAAGAATATTTTGGATAAGTGTCCTAATGAGATTTATAGATGATCTCTTTTACGACTCTAGACTTGATAGTGCACTTTGGTTTTAGTAATCGGAGGCTGGAGCAGACTGCCACCTTTTCAATACCAACTAACTCGGAGTGAGAAAGTCAATAGAAATGTGTTTAATCTCCGTGAGAAATGAAACAAGAGTTTTTTTAGAGACCTTAAGTGGCTGGGAAGGGTTGTGCATTGCGTCACTAGGTCTATGACGACTGTCTTCAATACCATACAACAACTTAGTATTTCTGACAGTTCATGTATTGACCTGGTTTCTGCCTAAGTGTAAGGAGGGTTTCTTTCTTTTCACCCTTTATCTTAACTTTTCTTTTTAATTCTTCAACCCCTTCAG
>BQNB010170846.1:0-13632 GCA_026074375.1 Tanacetum coccineum | reverse complement strand
ATACCTTTTATAATGGTTTAAACGAGAACGATCAAGACTCCTTAAATGCCGCAGCAGGTGGAAATCTTTTGAGTAAGACTACTAGAGAAGCTTTGAACATAATTGAGAACAAATCAAAAGTTTGTTATTCACGTAATAAATCGAATGCTTCTAGGATAAATACTACTTCTAGGGAAAGTGATAGTAAGATGGATGAGAGAATTGATAAGCTTGCGGACCAACTTTCGACCTTAGTCGAGATTGTTTCTAAGAAAGTTATCACTCCCGCTCCGGTTAAAGCGGTTGAGGAAACTTTTGTTACTTGTGGTGGTGCCCATTCTTGGTACAATTGTCCGACTACCGATAACAATCAGGCTAGTGTTTGTGCGACCACGGGTACTTACAATCAAGTTAACCCTCCGAACCGTGTTAGTAATCAAATGGCACCACCAGGTTTTGCTCCGGTGCAAAACAATGGTCAAAATAGGTTTAATAATCAAGGTCAAGGGAATAATTTTAATCGGGGAAATAATTTTCATGGTAATCAAGGTTTTCAAGCTCAAAATAATCATGCTCTGAATTTTCAAAATCAAGGATTTCAAAACCAACCTTTTCAAGTGCCTAATAATCAAGTTCAACAAGAGATTTCAAATGATTTTTTGAGTTACAAGAGAAATAACGATCAGATGTTGAGGAACATGCAAAATCAAATCAACTCATTGAAAGGAGACCTTAAGAATGAAATTCAAAACACGATAAAATCTCAACAAGCCGTCATGATGAATCAACAAACTACTTTTCAAAATAATTTGCAAAACATGATTTGTGGATTGTTTCAAAACCAAGCCTCAACTTCGGGTACTCTTCCGAGTAATACCATTCCAAACCCGAAGGGTGAGATGAAAGCGATCACTACTCGAAGTGGTGTTCCTTACGAGGGACCCTCGATTCCTACTAATCCTTCTCCTAGAAAGATAGTAGAATGAGAAACCGAGGAGACAACGGATAAGGAGCAATCTAATTTCCAAGGAAGTACCGCTTAAATCCTACCTTCGGTTACTCCTATTTCTACCCTGGAACCCGATGTTCCGAAGACATTGCCTAAAACCAATCCTATTCCGGAACCCGATGTTCTGAAGAATTTACCTAAACCACATATTCCCTATCCTTCTCGACTTAATCAAGAAAAGTCCTGTGACAAAGCTTTGAATCAAATGGAGAAGATCTTCCAAATCTTTCAAGATTTGCGCTTTGACATTAGTTTAGCGGATGCTTTACTTTTGATGCCAAGATTTGCTCCTACGATTAAGAGTTTGCTTATGAATAAAGACAAATTACTTGAGATAGCTAAGATACCGTTAAACGAGAATTGCTCGGTGATGCTCCTCAAAAAGCTTCCCGAAAAGCTTAGAGATCCCGGCAAGTTTCTTATTCCATGTGATTTCTCGGGAATGGATATATGTCACGCCTTGGCCGATCTTGGCGCGAGCATTAATCTTATGCCCATTTCAGTTTGGAAAAAGCTTTCTTTACCCAAACTTACACCAACTCGGATGACTTTAGAATTAGCGGATCGATCGATTACTCATCCTAAAGTAGTCGCCGAAGACGTTTTTGTCAAAGTTGGGAGTTTCCACTTTCCTACCGACTTTGTTGTTGTCGATTTTGAAGCCGATCCTCGAGTTCCTCTCATACTTGGAAGATCCTTTTTGAGCACTAGTCGTGCCTTAATTGATGTATACGAAGGACAACTTATCTTAAGGGACGAAGATGAACGTATAATCTTTCATGTCGATAAGCATCCTCAAAAGCATGTAAACAAATCGATTAAAATGGTTGATGACACATGCAAGAATAGTTTTGAAGAAACAAATAATCTCTTGAGTAACTTTCATGCCAGCAAATCCCCTCTTGAAAAATTCACCGACGAACCTGCTCCAGTTTGCTCAACTCCACCGAAAAAAGACAATAATGAAGAGGGAAAACAAGAAGCAAATATTATCGAAGAGCCGACAGCTAAACGTAGAACTAGTTTTATGGAGTGTTTGAAGAATTTTAAAGTTATTCACAAGGAGAACCTTTTTCATTTAAAAATACATCAAATTTCTTCGATTTGTGCAATCACATCCATCCTACCATCCATTAAGCCCGATGACTCTCTCATAATGGGGGACGAATACCTTAGCACTTTTCGTGTTGAGGAAATTGTCCCAATTCCAAGAGAATCCGAGGACACCTTCGACAATAGCAAAGGATGTGATTCTCTCTTCGTTTCTAAGGATGTTCAAGAGGAAAATTTTAGAATTTATTCAAACCCTCTTTTTGAATTTAATGATAATTTCAACTCTAGCAACGTAAATCCTCTCTTTAACGAGATTGAAGAGGATGTCGAGAATGAGAACTCCAACGTTTCTAATTCTGATGATCCAGTTTTACTTCACACTTCTTTTCCCAATAAGGTTGAGTGTTTCGATCCAGGAGACGATATTGATGAGATTGATGCTTTTCTAGCTATGGAAGTTTCTACAAATATTGAGGAAGGTTATTATGACTCGAAAGGAGACGTAATTTTTCTTGAGAATTTACTTAGTGATGATACCACCCATAATCTCTCTCCCAATGTGTTTTTCAATCATGAACCACAAAATGAAACCGACCATAATACTTTGATAACTTTTTCTCCCAAAAGTGATCCTCTTCACCATAAATTCGCCGGTGAACTCATAACGCTTCCTCCAAGAATTGTTAGAGAGCACGAAGAATATCTTAATAGAATGTCGTTGCTATGCGGAAATTCATCTTCTCGGTCGCCAGAAAATTTACATACAATCATCAAGGATAGTGACTCTAATAGGGAATAGATCGATATATTTTCCGAACCAGATGATTCGATACCACCAGGTATTGAAAGTGATTTTGACTCGGAAGAGGATATTATTAACAACTTGCTTAACGATGATCCCATTCCCGAATATGAACGCTTAACCTTTGACGTTGAGCCCGATACGGCCATGATTAACAATTTTGATGAGCTTAACAAAGATGAATGTTTTGACCTAGGGGGAGATGAGATTAATGTTGAAGTTGACGATTCCTTCACATTTGTCACTCGAACTTTTCTTCTGTATCTTACTTATCCTGAGTTTTCTCCCTTACTTTAATCTGCCAAGAATGAGGACACCATTTTTGACCACGGCATCTCCACTTAGAGCCGGTGGCATCTCATCGGGATGGAACTTTCATGTGCTTAAATGTTTATCCAAACATTAATGAAAGCCCGATTGAGATTTTCTCTTCTATTTACTTTCTCCAAGGACGAATGAATTCGGGGATCGAGTAAAGCTATGTGACTCGGTTACCAAAAACAAAGCGCTTCGTGGGAGGCACCCCATGCTTATCCATTTTTTATTTTCTTTCTTATTTCGATTGTGATGTGAGGAGGCTTGTACTCTTTCGTTTCTTGTTGTTTGTGCTTGTGATTTTTTTTGTAGGATTTACCTAAAAATTTTTGAAGACTCTCGTGTTTGGTGTTTTGTCTCGGTCCACTCGAGTTTCCTAGCCTTTGCTTGCCATTAGTTTAGGAAAATCCAATATCCTAATCTTATCGACTAACATATATCTTTAAGCACACTTAATAAACGGCTTAGGATTTACATAGAGACCCTTCTTAAAACATTGAGGACAATGTTTAACTCTATTATGGGGGGGTTCTATCGATTTGATTATTCCTGCAGCCGTTGTTCTCACATACCTCGTTTTTCCACAAAAAATTAACAATTTTCAAAAATAAATAAGTGTTTTGTCACAATTTTGACTTTCCTGCTGGGTAGAATATGAATAAATTTTAACCCGATCGAGCGTGTTGAGCTCTAGCTTGTTCCTTAACTTTTAGGCTAAGCATTCGTAAATTTTGCGAAGAACGAAAAATGATAGAGTTAAGTATGAGTATGATGCTAAACAAGGATTATTTGGAAATCTTAAGAGCTCATGTATGTAATTTGTGGCTTTTTCTCCCATAAGCTCTTAACCGGATTAATATACATGCTATTTTTGGAAATTAAACTTAAATCAACAATTTTTATGTAGAATATAGCAAAAATTTTAGTCTTAGTTCAAACTTATACTTGAATTTTTCAAAAAGAAGTTTTCTATATAAAGTAAAAATAATAATAATAATGATTAAATGATAAAAAAATATAATTAAATAAAAGCTGTGGGTTGATAAAAGTTTACTACCTCTTGCCGGGTCACAACCGATATGGTAGTCTTCAAAAGAAAGCCCATAGTAAGAATAAAAATCCGATATTGAAAAAAGTTTGTCGCATCTTGCTGGCTCACAACCGATGTTGCAGCCTTCTAAAAGGTCGAGGGTTACAATTGCATAAATGTTTTATATTAAGTTTAAATTAATAAATAGATTTCTTATTGTTAAATTCAAATATGCTTTTGAACTTTGACTATTCTATTTTATAAGCTATGTATATTCGGGAAACCTGAGAGTTTTTGAAACCTAAGGTCCGTGAGTCCCGATACTAGTCTCTGTGGGGTGTCAAAAGCCTGGTCACTTAGCCGCAAGGTTGGGATGTGCCGAGAATTTTGCAAAACATTGATCCAAAGTTGAAATTCAAAATAGCACATTCACCTAAGATATAATAATTGTCGGGAGTGAAAAGTTCACAATTTGCAAATATGAGTAGTATTAGCATCTTTACTGATATTTAATTGTGATTTCGTTTTAAGCTTGGTTTGGATATGTGAAAAGTCGGGAACGATGAATTTATCCTATTTGAGGCATTCTCGGATCGAAATGCATCTTGTTCTACGATCCCTAACAGTAATGAAAATAACGAAAGTCAGAAAATTCTAAGTTTACTTAAAAAAAATGAAAAAGTTTTGAAAAATGGGAGAATAGGGTGTTTTAAAGCTTGTGATTTCTTAACTCTCTCCACGAAAGTCTTTGCTACTTTTCAAAGATTTAGTTTGGGGAATTTTGATATGTGTGAAAACACATATCTGTTTTATATAAAAAATGGCCCTAAAAAGATAAAATTGTGCATAAAATGCTTGTATATTGCTTGTTTTGTCTTTGTGATTGTGTAGGTACGGATGTTGCAAAAACCACAAGGAAACGATCAAAACCAGACAAACACGGACACAGGAACGGATAGAGTATAAAAGAGTCGGAAGTTTCTAGCAAAAGGTCATCTTGGTCAACCTTGGTCAACAGGTCAACTCTGGTCAAACTTATGAAGACAAAACCCCAAAATACCTAAAACAGTCCCTCATAGTTAACCTTTAATTCAAAAATAACCCTTAAAGCCCTAACACCGTTATCTCTTTATATTATAAGAGATAACGGTCGTTATCTCAATAACCAACCTTATAACCAAGCCCAAACCTCACCTGTAGCCCAATCTTTTATCCCGGGCCCAAGTCAACTCTCACACACCCTGTGGTCAAACAAAGAAATAAAAAGAAAGAGGGCGCGGGAAATTCCATTTGTTACTATTCATTGTCTCCTCCGATTTATCTCGCATCAAAATCATGGGGTAAATCCAAATTATGGACGTGGCTCAATAATTCAAGTGACAAGGTACGATGTGGCAGAGTTATACGTCACAAAAGCTCCTTATTGGTCCAAGAGCAAAAGAAAGGACACGTGGATATATGAAAGAAACACTCCAATGATTGGGATTTTGCACTAAATCTAGTGCAAAAGAAGCACAAAGGGGTCTGACACACAGAATGCCACGTTGGGAATCCGTGTGCTCATCAAATCAATCCAACGGTTGAGAAAATAGATCCAATTATTAGAATGATTCAAGGGCCAAGATCAAGGGAGCGTCTAACTGACTTGAGGACCTAGAAGCTTCTTCTCAGGCTATAAATACAAGGGCATCCTCACTCACAAGAGAGGAGAGCTTAACGAGGAGTCGCGTAAAAATTAGCTTGTAGCTTATTGTAATTTTCAGCTAAATGTCATTTAAATACTTGTAATTTTCATTTAAAAGCTTTGTAATCTGTTTTTATTAATAAAAGTTCAAGTTTACTTATCATACTAAGTTTTAATCCGTTTTATTTAATATACAAAATATGGTTTAAATAAGCTGCTATTATTACATAAGCTCTTATAAGTTCATCTTAGCTCATCTTAGTCTATAAGCTAATATAGAAGTAAATTTGATCATTAATCTACTTACACGTCTAAAATCTGTTTAATACCTAAGCTATATATGGATTTGGTTGCTTTGGATGATAAGCTTACCCTGGAACAGCTTATTGGACTTTACGAGCTTATCCTTGTGATAAGCTAGAGCTTGTTGATAGCTCACTTGAGCTTATTCTTAGCCTTGTTTAGAGCAAAGGCTCTTGTAAGTTTCTTCTTTACATTTAAGCTTAAATTTCCTCTAATAGCTTTAATCTATTTCATACTGCTTATTATTTGCTTATTTCAGTTTAAATTAGCTTATAGTTACTTATTATTTGTGTTTAATGCTTACTTAGTTCAATTGATTATTTAGATCTTACTTTTCATATTTTTAAAACAAAAAAAGTCATAAAAACCAAAAAAAATTAGCATTAGTTGTTAGCTTATAGTTTTTGCTTATTGGATTGTTGAAATATGTTCATTCAGTTTGTTATAAGCTGTTTACTATCTGGTCTTTGAAGAGTCTTAGCTTAAACAGCTTTTATCAAGTTAAATAATCTAAAACTGTTTTTTAAAGGGGTGTTTGGGACAATGGGTCAAACGGGTCAAAATGATTTAAAAACTCTTTTGGGTCACTAAGCTAAGTTTAATAAGGCCATTTAAAAGGAATTAAGCTGTTTTAAAAAGTTTTTAAAGTCTAAAACTCATTTGTTAAGATATGTCTTCATGAGTTTTGATTCTGAGATGCTATAAGCTGTTAATGTAGCTTATTTGCTTAAGTCTATTTTAGCAGCTTATTTTTATGTTTGATATGCATGTTAAAGTGTTTTTTGCAAGTAGGTTATGTGTCTTGCATTGTGTATTTTTCATTGATTGCTGTCAAAAGTGCTAAGAGTTTAAGAAATTTTGAGATTTTGCTTTTTTCAAAAGCTTGTTGTGGCTTATCCTTCATTTCAAAATACTTTTGGATTATTGCTATATGTTCTTTGGGGTCTAATTTTGATCTGTTTGTAGGTTTGAGATCCATAAGGATCTGTTAGAGTGCTTATTTTTAAGCTCAAAAGTGTTGTTTTGTTAATTTTAACAAATTTTTCTAAGCATTAAATCTGTGTGAGATGCCCTTTTCATGAAGCATTTTAAATGCTTATTTAAGTTTCAAAATGCTTTTTCTTTGGAGCTTATTGTAGCTTTTTGGCTACTCTTCTCAGAGGTATAAGCCACTAAGCCTTAAGGAGCCCTTAGCTAGCTTATTTTTAAGCTTCAAAAGTCCTTATAGGCCTTTTGGCTTATCAATTTTGGTCAAAAGGTACATTTGGCTTATTTTAGATTATCTGCTTATTGTTATTGCTAATTTAAGTTTAGACTAGCTTATTAGGTTAGTATAAATCCATTTTAGCTTATTTGGTTTTGCCATAAGCTTATTTGAGTTTATTTGCTTTCTAGTGTGAAATTTAAGAGTTTTTAAGCCTTTTTAGCATTTTTGTCTATCTAGCTTATCATTTGTGCTTATTTTTGTTCTTATGTGCTTTTTAGATATAGCTTATTGTCCGTTTTAGCTTATTTGTTATTTTTATTTGCTTATTCTTCTTAAAAAATACAAACAGTTAGTTTTTTTAGACTTAGGGCATTTTAGCTTATTTTTGTCTTACTTAGCTTATTTATGTGCTTATCTGAGGTTTATAAAAAAGGTTGCTTTGTAAAAAGTGCTTATTTTCAAGTTTTCTAAAAAGTTATAAAAAAATGGCGAAAATAAAAACACTTGGGATAGTGGGAAACCCCGGGTGAGCAAGGCTCGAACCCGGGATCTCTACCACCCTCACGAAGCATTTTATCCCCCACACTCCCAACCATTGTACTACATTAGCTCATCCGGTATTCCTTTGCAAAATATATTCCTTATATGCATTTTAGCTCTTTAGGTACAATAAGTTGTTTTAGCTTATTACACAGCTTATTTGATAAGCTGTGTTTCCCAACTTATTTTTCTTAGATTCCTTGTTGTTCAAGCTATTTTTCATAATTTTTTCAGAATTTTTATAAAAGGTTTAGTTTTTTTATATTTAATTTTTGTTAAAATCGTTTTTAATTCATAAAAAAATATAAAAAAATCAAAAAAATATAATTCTTTTTTAAAAAATTTTCTTTTATCATATAGTTCCTAGGAAAAATGGTTTTGCTTCCGTAGGGTTTAATTTGCAAAATTTCACTTTTTAAAGAACGGGATTCATTTCCGTTCACGTTTTTCGTGTTTTTCAGCTCAATTCAACTCCGTTTTTGTTCTAGTTTTCTTTAATCTTACTTTTTAGTTAAATAGAGTCTATTAAATGTGAAAAATTCATTTTAAGTTTATTTTTGGAAGTTTAGGGTTTTTAGATCCCGTTTAGGATTCCTGATTTGCGTTTTTAGTTAAAGTTTAATTTCCCGTTATTAAAGTTAAGTTTAATTGTCCCTTTATTTGCTCACTAGTAGGATATTAGAAAACAAATCATCTTCGAACCAATTCAAATCATTGTCCAAACAACAAACGTGGTCTCAATTTCATAAATCTTTGGGAAAACGACCTAGTAATCATTTACCGGTAAATATACGTATTATTATATATATTAGTCAGAATTTTCCTTACTACCTTTGTCCTCAAGGGTAATTTAGGAATTTCATATCTATATTATATAATTTTTACGTGTATCAACCATTTGTGTTCTGCTTGTGCATAAATCTGAAGACACCAACCAAGAGAAACATTATCTTTTTCACATGGATCTTTGTGGTCCAATGCGTGTCGCAAGTTTTAATGGAAAGAAGTACATCCTCGTCAATGTCGATGATTACTCTCGATTCACATGGGTTAATTTCTTAAGGTCAAAAGATGAAGCTCTAGATTTCATAATCAAGTTTCTCAAGATGATCCAATTGCGGCTTAAAGTGATTGTCCAAAGAATCAGAACAGATAATGAAACTGAATTTGTTAATCAAACTTTGCGTGAATATTATGAGAAGATTGGCATCTCTCATGAAACATCTGTTGCTCGTTCTCCACAGCAAAATGGTGTCGTTAAAAGACATAATCGTACGCTAATTGAAGCTGCCCGCACAATGTTGATTTACGCAAAAGCTCTGTTATTCCTATGGGCAGAAGCAGTTGCTACAGCATGTTACACCCAAAATCGTTCCATCATACGTCTTCGACATGGCAAAACACCATATGAGCTTTTACATGACAAACCTCCTGACTTATCATTTTTCCATGTATTTGGTGCACTTTGCTATCCGACAAATGATAGTGAGAACTTGGGTAAGTTACAACCAAAAGCTGATATTGGTATTTTCATTGGTTATGCACCCACAAAGAAAGCATTTCGAATTTACAACCGACATACCATACGAATCATTGAAACAATTCATGTAGACTTTGATGAGCTGACTACGATGGATTCTGAACACAGCAGTTCAGGACCCGCACTTTATGAAACGACTCCTTCAACAATCAGTTCAGGACTCGTGCCAAACCCTCCTCCTTTAACACCATTTGTACCACCCTCAAGAACTGATTGGGATATATTGTTTCAACCGATGTTTGATGAATTACTCACTCCTCCACCAAGTGTTGATCTCCCAGCCCCTGAAGTCATTGCTCCAATTGATGAAGTAGTTGCTCCAGTTCCCGCTGTATCAACCGGATCACCTTCCTCAACAATAGTTGACCAAGATGCACCATCACAAAATAACTCTCAAACAACACCCGAAACTCAACCTCCCATCATTCCTAACGATGTTGAAGAAGATAATCATGATATTAAAGTTGCACATATGGGTAATGATTCATACTTTGGTATCCCAATTCCAGAAATCCCTTCTGATCAATCTTTATCGTCGGATTCTATTCATATAATTATGCATCTCGATCACTAAATTTCTGATCACAATAGCAAATGGACTAAGGATCACCCACTTGAAAATATAATCGGTGAACTCGATAGACCAGTTTCCACAAGGCTGCAGTTACACGAGCAAGCTCTCTTCTGTTACTACGATGCTTTCTTCACTGTTGTTGAACCTAAGACGTATAAAGATGCTTTAACTCAATCCTGCTGGATCAAAGCAATGCAAGAAGAGCTCAATGAGTTCGAACGCCTTGAAGTATGGGAGCTCGTACCCCGACCAGATAAAGTTATGGTTATTACTTTGAAGTGGATCTACAAAGTAAAGCTAGATGAACTGGGAGGTATTCTAAAGAACAAGGCTCGATTAGTGGCTCGTGGTTACCGTCAAGAAGAGGGAATTGATTTTGAAGAGTCTTTTGCTCCGGTTGCAAGATTAGAGGCTATAAGGATTTTTCTTGCATTTGCCGCTCACATGAACATGGTCGTCTACCAAATGGATGTCAAGACTGTGTTTCTGAATGGTAATTTATGGGAAGAGGTTTATGTTAGCCAGCCGGATGGTTTTGTGGATCCAGATAACCCCAATCACATGTAGAAAGCTCTTTATGGGTTGAAACAAGCTCCACGCGCGTGGTATGACATGTTGTCTTCATTCCTGATATCCCAAGACTTCTCCAAAGGCTTAGTGGATCCTACTCTGTTCATCCGTAAGGAAGGCAAGGAATTACTTCTGGTACAAGTATATGTCGATGATATTATCTTTGCTGCATCTACACCTGAACTTTGTGACCTATTTGCTAAAATCATGTGTTCAAAATTTAAGATGTCAATGATGGGAAAAATCTCATTTTTCTTAGGATTACAAATTTTTCAAAATCCTAAAGGCATCTTTATTAACCAGTCAAAATATGCCATTGAATCTTTAAAGAAATACGGTTTTGATTCTTATGACCCAGTGGATACTCCCATGGTGGAGAAATCCAAACTGGATGAGGATAAAGACGGGAAAGTCGTTGATCCATCACACTATCGTGGTATGATTGGCACCCTCCTTTATCTCATAGCCAGTAGACCTGACCTACAACTTGCTATATGCATGTGTGCCCGGTATCAGGCTTGGCATACCGAAAAGCACTTATATGCGGTCAAAAGGATCTTTCGATATCTAAGAGGAATCGTTAATCGGGGACTATGGTATCCGAAGGATTCTTCAATTGTACTAACAGCATTTGCAGATGCAGATCATGCTGGTTGTCAAGACACACGTCGTAGCACATCTGGTAGTATGTAATTTCTAGGAGATAGACTTGTTAGCTGGTCATCAAAAAGGCAGAAAAGCACTGTGATATCCAGTACGGAAGCTGAATATATTGCTATGTCAGGATGTTGTGCTCAAATTCTTTGGATGAGATCACAACTTACTGACTATGGCCTTGGATTCAATAAAATTCCAATGTACTTTGATAACAAAAGCGATGTTGCCTTAAGCTGCAACAATGTTTAACATTCCAGGTCGAAGCATATAGATATCAGATTTTACTTTATCAAGTAGCATGTTGAGAATGGGGTGATTGAACTTTACTTTGTCAATACGGAGTATCAACTAGCGGACATCTTCACAAAAGCCCTCTCAAGAGAAAGAATTGAATTTCTTATCAACAAGCTGGGAATTCAAAGTTTTACGCCAAAAACTCTGAAACTATTGACAGATGAAGTTGATGAATATTAGTGGTACCTATTCAAATATCATGTATCGTATGTATATATATATATATATATATATATATATATATATATATATATTAAAACCATAAAAACCAAAAAGATTTTTCATTTTTCAAAAAATTTTTATAAACACAAAATACAAAAATATAAAATTCATAAAACCAAAGAAAAAATTCAAAAATGAAAAATATAAAAAGAGGTAATAATGGCATGTCTTCTGAAAATCGATAACATTTACGGTCTTAGAAATGTCATTCAATAATGATACGAGGCTGTAAATGAAGTTCGAGCAGAAGTTCAAATGTTTTCAAAACATGCCAAATGGCTTGCTATTATTTCAGATAGCAACCCGGTCATCATCTTAAAGGCAAGTATTTCAAAAAGAAAACTTGACCTCTCAACAGGAATTTATTCTCGGGCATGGTCTACTTTATGACCATGCAAAGGCTTGTGATTTCTTTGCATCACAACCCATGCTTCCGATATTACCACAAGTGTACGTGTCAGTGCGCTTATGTGTGAAAATAAGAGAAATCTTATTTACAATTGGTGTTTGTTTTTCATGAATAAAAACACTGCTTCATCAAAAAATGCTTTTTACGGACATTTGTCTTCTCAAACAACGACTACAGCTCTTTAAATAGAAAATGGGTCATTGTTTGAGGGGGAGAAAATGTCAAATATCTTCTTCAAATATCATTTGATAAAAGGTTTTTAAACAATAACTGAATATCATCTTTAAGGAAAGTTAATTAATTTTAGCTTATGTGTGCCTTTAATGTTATTTGTTTAGGCCTTGAGTGAGAATATGGGCATGATTAAGTTGTTAGGTACATTAGTTAAAACTACAAGGACTTTATGTGTCTAAGTGTTAAACTTGATATGCCTAAATAAGTTTATAATTGAAAAATGGAAAAGTGATTAAACCTTAAGGGGCAGATGTGACAAAAACTTAATAAGTTTTATATCACACCCACCCCTCCCATTTTCATTTACACACACACACACACTACACAAATATCTTTTTCCTTCCATCTCTATTCACTCGATCGTCACCTCCCTCCTCTCGATCTCTAGACCATTTCGTGCTTAAGGTATAATTACAACAATGTTCCTTACACCCTTATGATATCACATCTCGAAGGAATTACGTTTTTACAAGGTTTCAATTTTCGAAAACCCTAAAACTCAAACTAAGGTTCCTCAAAATTCAATCTGGATAAAAACGCTAATTAGTTGAGGGGTTTTGTTCATATAAGGGTGATAAAGACTCGTGTGATACATTTTTTCATAAAGATATCGTATGTATATGATTTGATTGATTCTATGTGACGAAAAAGTGGCTTGTTGAGTTTTAGTTGAAAAAGGGTTGTGGGTTTTGTGTTTAAAGTGTCAGTGAATGTATGTGTGCTTTGAATTCCAAATCTTATGTGTTTGTTCGTACGCATAATTTGTTCTTCTAATGTGAAGTGCTCGTTTGTACTATTATTAATGAATATGTGCGTTTAAAAGATGCTAACATGTTATTGTGAATACCATGACACTAAATGATTGAATTTTGAGGTGGAAAAACGCGTGTCACTCGAATTAACATTTAAAATATTTAGACCAATCCGAATTCGCAGGACTAGACATATTCGAATTCGCAGTTCATAGTGTTATTCGAATTCGCTGGTGGTAGTGTCATTCGAATTCGCAGGAGATAATTTCAACCGAATTCACAGTATGTCTTTAAAGCCCGAATTTGCAATGAGCCTTCAATATCCGAATTTGCAGATTACCTGTTGTGTTTGAATTCGCAATTTGATGCAGGATATGAATTCGTAGGGAACCTTTAGTATTCGAATTCACAGATTGAAAGTAGTGTCCGAATTCGCAGTTGGCAGTAGGGTCTGAATT